>APFE030987264.1:65141-86702 GCA_000404065.3 Pinus taeda
CTATTCAAAAATCATGAGAAATTAGTTAGTTACGACTACCTCTCATGGAAATGGTCATACGTTTGAATGACTTACTTAACGCAGTTGAATCCCAAAATGATATCTAACTAATTATACATCAATAAAGATTCATAAATGAATTACAACATAACTTTGATGCATAAACACATTTCAAATTTGGAAATAGAACATCATTCCTTTTTATTAAAGTAAGCTATAAATAAGGTGGAGAAATAAGACTTGAGTCTTTCTCCAGCTCCAAGCGGAACCGTCCTCCGGATCCATCCTTTCCTAGTCTTCAGCAATCTTCAACCAACACAAGGATGTCTCAAGCAAGATGGGGGATATCTATAATTAAGGAAACAAGGGTTTCCTGAAGCCTTGGGGAGTGTAGGAGGCACAGGGATTCTTCAAACTTTATTAGGGATAATCTCACTATAGTATCAATATCTCATAAATTCTCCCTTAAGGTCTTCCTATGGAGGTTTATTTATACCTCTCCAAGTTAGTTTTTTCAGTTGGGAAATAGTTGGGCCACGGGCAATAGGAGGCGAGTAACAGGTAAAACCCGTGAACTCCGCACGAAATTAAGGAAATTTAATTTTTTTTAAGTGTTTTAACATACGTACGTGGGTTGGATATATGTTGACCCATGCGTACATGCTTTGATCACAGGGCCAAGTAGCGCATAGGGAATAAAACATTGTTTTTAAGATTTTGGACAAAGTCTGGAAGGAAGGGTTGCCCTAGGCCATAAACAGGGCATCAGATCTACCAAGAGTGGTAAATGGTGCTATAAATAGCTGTGGTAGAGATTCCAAGGTAGCATAACATTAGTTGTAAACTAGTCTTGAGTGTGCATGTGTTGCATTCAGTCAGATGATCAACCTTGGGAATTGCGCAATCAATTTGAGGAATTTCGTAAATAATAGGGACCTAATTTCTCAAGGAATTGCACAATGAAATAGGGGCTCAAGCAGAGGAAAAAATTGAATAAGTCTGGTTCAGAGCTTCTCAGTGAGAAGTTAGATAGGTTATTCACTTATAGGTTGTGCTCGGTTGAGAAAACAAATTGTAATACATCTCTATTCATTAGATTAAAGCAAGCAGGAAAAGGGGTTTTTAGCAGACTGCTTTCCCTTGGAAAAATACCGTGCATGAGTGTTATTTTTCATTGCATATTTGTGATTGATGTTATAAACTGTGAATTGGATTATGCAGAGCAATAGAGTAGGCTTGTCTCTTGTTATTTTGATTAAAAATTCATGAGAACTTGCGAATCTACACCATAATTTCTAAATGGTATCAAAGTAGGATTCGCATTAGAGAAGGAATTTCAAAGTTGTTTCTCAGGAGAATTGATTTTGTAGTTCAGTGTAGAAGGATCTCTTTAGAGTTGGGAAGATGACCTTCAATGAGTTGATACTAGAGTATGCCTTGGAAGGAAACTCTAATTTCATTGAATGCAAGGATCACATGGAGGCGATGTTGGATGGCAATGGATTGCTAGAATACATCAAGACAGATGTTGCAAAACCACAGGCATATGATGCATAGAAGCTATCCCAATGGAAGAAAGATATAGCCAAGGCAAGGAGAATAATCTTGGAGGGATTGTGAGACCACACTGTCACAAATATCCATGGGAAAGAAACTCCTTATGTAATGTGGCAAGCACTCATAGAATATATGTTCCAGAAAAACAACAACCATAGGAAATTGACACTCAAGGAAAAACTTCAAAATATTAAGATGCAAAAGAATGACACTATTCAATGGTATCTTAGAAGGTTCACACAAGTTTATGATGAACTTGCAGGAGTTGGTGTTACTATTTCAAATGATGGCTTGGTATGCCTAACCCTTCCAGGTCTTCCCAAGAGCTGGCATAACTACCAAGATTCGGTGAACAGGAGGGAGAAATTATTGAATTCGGAACACTTATGGTTTTATTTAGTACAAGAGGAAATACAATGGAATACCAAAGATGGAACTTCATCCAAGGGCGAGGATGAAGAAAAAATTGCATTGGTTGGAAAGAAACAGAAGGGAAAAGAGAAGAAAACTCAAACCAAACCAGAATCAAGCCAAAGAGGCAAGAAGAAAGATTTTTCCAAAATTAAATGCTTCAATTGTCATGAATTCAAGTACTTTTCCACGAAATTTCCACATACAAATTCAATCAAGAAGACCTCAAGAGGAGCAGCAGGTGAAGCGTTTTCTTCACAGTTCAAGCTTGACTTCACCCTTATCACATGCACTTCCAACACAGTGATGGAGAGTGTGTGGTACTTGGAATGAGGTGTATCGTTCCACATGATAGGGTGTAGAGACTTTTTTAGTGACTTGGAGGACAAAGATCTGAAAATGCACATTGATCTAGGGGACGACGGAATGTACAACATGACTGATATTGGTGCAGTCACCTTTCAAAGGGAGTCGAGCTCCCGTCCGAGACTCAAGGATGTCATTTTCGTTCCAGGCCTAAATAAGAATCTCATCTTTGCTGCAGTTTTGGAAAGGATCCACTCTGATGTCTGTGGACCTTTCTCAACAGCTTCCACTACCACACAAATATTTTATCATTTTAATTGATGAATTCTCAAGGAAGTGTTGGATCTTCTTCACGCGAAAGAAAGATGAGACATTCTCCATGTTGTAGAATTTAAGGAACTGTTTGAGAAAGAAACCAACAAGAAGGTGAAGGCTCTTAGGAGTGATAATGGAGGTGAGTATGTTTCAAAATGAATTCCAAAAAAATGTGTGAAAGAAGGCATTTGAAGAGAGATGACGACATGTTGTGGCCACCAACAACCCCCCTTTTTATTTAGTGTTGTGACTAATACTAAATATATGGCGACGCTTAGCTAAAATTCAAAAAAATCAATTAGTGATTGTATTTCCTATTCAATAAAACTTACCATCGTAAACTTAAGAAAATACCTTTGAAAATCTCTAAAAAAAACTTAAGTTTTGTGATGAGGGAAGACAAAATCATTCCTTAAAGGATATCGTATCGCAGAAAAGATAACAGGATGCCTCCCTACAAGCCAAAACTCTAAGAATGCGAGATTGCAATGCGAGATCACATATTAAAAACATATATATCACATCGCATGCTTTAAAATGCACTTATGCTGAAAAACCGCAGAAAACGCCGATATGCGATATCGCATATCGCAAAATCTCACCTCGCAAGAAATACATTAAACGCGAAATGAACATACTTACGAGTTTACGATAATGCGACCATGTGATATTGCGATATCGCGATAAAGTAGAAAAGCGATCTTACGAAAGAATGAAAGAGCGATCATGCAATATTGCGATATTGCGATTATGCGATGCATCGTCTCATCGCAAATTTTTCTGGTTCATTATTCAAGGCAAAGTGTTTCCATTAAACGAGAATGGTTATGTGCTTTAAATGCTCATTAATGAAGTAGTTTACAGTTGTTAATGAAATCTAGTTTTGAGTTTATCAAAGAGCCAGTTCACATAAGGTGGCATATTTTTAAATGTCTTCGGCAGTCAAAACATTCTCATCGTTATTATTGTCATTACTCTCACCTTACTTGTAAACTGCAGGAATGAAGGAAAAAAGGTTATACAAAGTAGTGTACAGGAAACTACGGTGAAAATAGGCGAGGCTCTGATATCTGAAGATAGAGAAAAGGCACCCTTGCACAAAGACACAACATGCAACAAAAACGCGGGTATTTTCGCCTGGGAAGGCATACATAATCTATTTGAGGAAATAAATCCTAAAGTAATGCGATTTATGGCTACTACAGGCTCATCAAGGTCATTTGAAGCATCAGTGCAGAGTTAGCTTGTTCATTCCTACACCAGAGAGTGGCAAGGCCCAAAATTCTCCCCTGCACAGAAATGGTTAAAGGAATATTAGACAACGCTGACATCAAGACAGGCAGTTTAGGGCTCAAGGTCAAAAGCTCTCAGAATCATTGTTTTCACAAAATTTCAACTTTACATCCACTACAAGAAAACACGCAAGAGGCGAAAATCGCACTAAGGAAGCTCAGATTAAGAAACAAAGGTAGTTTCCGATGCGCGATTAGCGCCTAGTGCTAATCACGCATCACTGGTAAAACTTCTCGAAATGGGAAGCCTCTAATTGCTCAGTCTCCTGTAAGCCCAGTATCGAAAAGATGGTGCCAACTCTTGTTGATTCCATTTTGCAGCACATTTAAAGGCTGAAGTCAGCCAACTGACTCATATCAAGCAAATGCTGAATGCGTGCGACATTAAGGAGAAAATACAGAAATAGTTAGTTTTAGATTTAATTTTAGAAATAGTTTTACTTTATTTTGCCTAGAAAAAGGACGATCATTTAAACCGTATCCTAAATTTTTGTAAATAAGTTATTTTTAGACATAGTTAGTAGTATTTAAAACCTTCTCATGCATTTAGAGAAGGGTCCAGAAATTTATCAAAAACTTGTCCTCAGAACATGCACTTTTTCACCCTCCGAGGAGGTTTTGGTGAATGAATGGAACAGGGTTTATTGATTTTTGCATCTAATATCTGCTACTGATGTTGCACTTCTGTACTCTTAGTTGATGTCGGATTGAGAAGAGATAAATCGTTATCGCTTGAAGCTCACGAGTAGAACTAGTTATAAATGGTACTTCTATCTCTTAACTATTTCTATCTCCTGTGTTAGAGCAATATTTAAGCTTAGTTGTTTATATGTTAATGCTTGAATGCCTGAGTTATCATTTGGCACTTTTGTACGGTGATAGCTATTTATTTGTGCTTGATATGTGAACATCTTACTATGTGATATGCTTCTCACAATTGTTTCGTCTAACTTTTTATGCGAAGTAGTTCATCTATATTTAATTATTTTCTTATAACATTTGAATGATATTTATCACCAATTGTTATTTGAAATCATTTTAGATCGCATAATAGAAAAATCTTACCCCGGGTTAGTATAGATATTAGATGTCGTTGCTTTTTTAGAATACAGTTGCATATCATTAGATTAGAATTAGAAGTAGATTATCTCATTTAGAATCTTTTAAAGCCACAAACATCAATCAATCTTACACACACACACAAATTGGGAAATTGGTCCCATTATCCCCAATCGGACCCACTATACCAAACGGAAAAGGAGCTGCCAACCAAGGTCCGGACCGGGTGGGTATCCCCCTTGTTGTTGAACCGATTTTCAGGGCTTCAACACGACACCCCACAACCCACAATAGAATGGGGTGGTTGAGATAAATAATTGTAGCATTTTGAGATTTGCGAGAGCTATGTTACATGGCCAAGGCCTAACTCTGAATCTGTGGGTTGAAGCATGCAAGACAACAGTCTATTTGCAGAACTAGATTCCTAATTTGATTCTTGGTATGATTACACCGGAAAAGGCCTTCTCCGAGAGAATTTGGAAGCTCCTACAAATTTGCATAGGCAAAGAAGGTCACCTAAACGGTACATTGGATACATGTCTCTAATGACTGAGCTTGTATATACTGAGACACCTCTTTCAAGGAAGTAGTAGATAAACCTGTATGGGTTGATGTAATGGTGAAGGAATATGAATCCATTATAAACAAAATTGTTTGGGAAGTGGTCCTGAGACCAACAGATAAATCAGTTATGGGTTCGATATGGACCTTCAAGGTTAAGCATGCAATATATGGAAGCATAGAGAATTATAAAGCCATATTTGTGGCCAAGGGATACTCTCAAGTTGAAGGAATTGACAATGAGGAGACTTTTTCTCCTATAGCAAGGTACTCATCCATTAGATCAATTATTGCAATGGCTATACATAGGGGGTAGAAGAACCACCAGATGGATGTAAAAATAAGATTTCTCAATGGGGTTATTGAGGAGGAGGTGTACATCGATAAACTAGAAGGTTTTGATACATTTTATCGAGAGTTTCATGCATGCATACTCAAGCGAGCGTTGTATGGTCTCAAACGAGCACCTCGTGCTTGGTACACTAGTATAAAAAAATATCTCACGGTTTGGGCTTCACCAAAAGTGAAGCGGATGCAAACCTCTATCACACACACACACACAGATATATATATATATATATATATATATATATATATATATATATATATATATATATATTTATATATATTATTTTATATTATATATATATTATATTATATATATATATATATATATATATGGACTAATCGAATCGGTAATGCGTTGGCTCTCATACTCATTTGACACGGGGTCAATCCCCAACAACTACCACTATAACCTCCAAGTGCAACCACACTGCCCCCAAGGTTTGAACTTGTGACCTACACAGCGACATGAATGCCTTAGCAGTGTGTTCACTGGCCAACAAGGTACACCCTTGGGGGCTAACCTCTATCACATTTTGGTAGAAGATAAATTGCTTATTTTTGTCTTATATGTTGATTATTTAATTTTGACTAATGATGACCTTGTAAGGGAATTTGAAATGAGGGACATGGTATCATGCACTACTTCCTCGGGTTGAAAGTACGGCAAGGCAATGGGTAACCATTTGTGTCTCAATGTAAGTATGCAAATGAGACACTATAGATATTTTTTATTAAGAGTTGTAAACCCATGGATACACCTCTAGCGACCAACTGGAAGAAGGAGGATGCCATTTTAGGTGAAGAAGTGGATGTTACCATTTATCGGTAGGTAGTGGGTTCACTAATTTATCTTGTGAACGCATGACCATATATGTGCTATGTAGTCAACCAGCTGAGTCAAGCTATGATTAGGCCAACCAAATTATTTTGAAAGGCAGCTAAGCATGTTTTACAGTACCACAAAGGAACTACCCAGTTTGGACTATGGTGCAAACAAACAAAGGGAGTGAAATTGTGTGGCTTCACAGATGCAGATTGGGCAAGGATTCCCAATGAGCCTTGGCATTGCAACAAGAATGTTGCAACTCCCAAGGCTACCGACTTTAATTATCAACCCAGGGTTCATACAAACTATAGAGGTATCAACACTATATGTGCAACATACAATGTGTCCTTCCTTTACTGTCATGATGTAATGGAGTGCATGTACTGAAGTCAAATCCTAACTTAATTGCAGAAAATGAAATGTTCGAAATGGAACCTTAACCTATTGCAAGAAAGAAAGTACAAGGAAAGAGATTGAAATAAAATGCTAAAAGACACCATTTTCTAACTAACTGCTAAGAAGCTTTACTTCAAAATAATTCTAAGTTAACATGTATGCAGTCCTATGTCCTAAGCATGCAGATTCAAACCATCAAACCTTCTACTATTGTGCATGTAAATGAATAAAATAAATATGTTTTTCCTTTTTTCTTTTTTCATGTGAGAGTGTGAAAGGAAATCTCTTTTGGTGATGTGGCAGGTGGCTTGGAGATGATGGTGAATGGTCAGAAGGCTTCGGAGACAAGTAGGGACTCTTTGCTAGCTTCCTAGAGGATTTTTCCTCAATTCAGCCTCAAAATAGGGTTTCCTACAGGACGCTACAGGATTTCCTACAAGATGTCTTGAAAACCTACAAGATCCCCTGAAAACCTATAAGATACAGCAGAGAGAAAAAGGATGGATGTTGAAGGCGATGGAAAGGTTAGGAAAGGTGGTTGGTGGATGGAATGAGCCAAGGGAGTGCCTAGGACCACTTCAGAACTCAAAACCAAGGTTGGGAGATGGATGGACTCTCTCAAAAAGCTTGGATAAGTTTCCTTGTGAAATGATGAAATTGGTGAGGGTTTAGTGAAAGAATGTGAGGACCATGGGTGGATGAAGTTGGGATGAGGTTGTTGTCTATGAAATCTTTTTGTACTCCTAAAACACTTGCACTGCATCAAACATTGACATTTATCCAAAAATCATGAAAACAAGAAGAATTTCAACTATCTACTTGATGCATGAGGAAAACTTTGTAGAATGATATAAAACATTGATGAGATCTAATGTAAGACTAAAGATAGAAGAAATGGAAATCATATCCTACCCTTGAAAACTAGCAAAATGCTAACCTAAGTGAGGAGAAAGAGGGTTAAAATGGTCTTGATGGGATGGAGGTCAAGTAGAGGCCTAATCCCAGCTTCAATGATGATTTTTCTCAATTGAGGCTCAAAACAAGATTTCCTACAGGATTTTACTGTGATTTAATATAGGATGTACATATTTACTATAATTCATCGAATGACCAAGAAAATCAAATCTAAATTGGATGGGACAAATTTTGTTGTTAAATAGGATTTCTTAGGTCCCCATTTCAAGTGGAATCACTCAAAAATACCTATGTTAACCCATGTTAAAAAAATATAAAAACATTACTAGTCGAAAATCTAGAAATTCGAGAATTAGTGAGCTAGTAAATCTAAAAAATGCCTAACCAAATCAAGTGCAAATGCAATGGGATAATTTTTGTTATGAATTAGACTATTTTTTTTATCTAATGCAAGTGGAAACAGCTCTATTGAATCTTGTTATCATGCTCTAAAAAATAGCATAAATTTATTGTTCTTTACTAATAACGAGGTCCAACAATCTAGATTTGGGAATAAGAATACTAATCCAAGCAGCTTAATGATTGCTATGAACTTCCAAAGCTTTTCCAAGGATGAAATGATGCTTGTGATCCTACAAATGAACTTACATCAACCATTTAACTCAATCCTACAACAATAAATCATTAATACTAAATGCAGAAATAGAAAGAAATAAAAACAAGAGATGCATGTGAATAAGCAGTGAAAACAAGGAAAAAATTATACAAAAGAGATCTAAGGCTCCTGGGATGGCCAATTCCCAGGAAACTCAAAGACCTATGGAGTATAACAAGATTTAGAAGCTGAACATGACACCAATATTCATTATTTTCATCAATAGAATTACATCCCTGCAAGAAAATACAATGGAGCTGCAAAAATACGAGTTCTCTCCACAAGAACACTAATGAAAATATCACCCTAGAGGCAAATTCAACTTGGTACTTATACAAAATGATTAATAATCATTCCCCATGAATGGAGGAAGCTTTCCCCACCAAAATCCCTTGATTAATGGATCTGGTCCCCAATACTAGGAATTTGCATCAAATGGCAGGGAACACATTCCTAGGTTTTCTCAATCATTGGAGTTCCATAATTTGTGTCATAATTCCATAATATCTTGTTGATTTATTATTTAATATTGATCCTCCTATAGTAGGGAACAATTCCCTAACTATCCCCTCCTCTCATAACCTTCCCAATATTCTCATAATATTCCACAAAAATAATTAATATTAGGCACAAATATGCAATTATTCATAAACCTTCCTAATGAATATATTAAAGTTAAAAATAAATTATCTAATGCAAAAAGATAGGTTTAATGTGTTGAAGGATGGTCACAGGCCTTAATTTATGTTTAATTTAGAGGCATGGGCCTTAATTTACGTCTAATTTAGAGGCCCATCATACCCCCTACTAACAGTGTTGCTCATCCTCTTAGCAACTTAGTGACTTCATTATGCCTCATTCATGGCCCTGGTGGCCTCTCTCTTGTGCATTAGGAATCTTGGTTGTAAGTTCTACAAGGACAAGCCCAAAAACATATTCATGCAAAGAAAAATCATTGTTTCTTGAGACCATTAGCTTGCCTTCTTCTTCTCTCTTGTGGCCTAGATAACTACCTAATGGCCTTGGAGTTCTCTGTTTTGATTAGGTCTCTCTTAAGCTCTGCCATCTTGGGGTTTAGCATAATTTGTTCATTTCTTCCTTCTTGTAGCAATATTCTACCTTCCTGTAGTAGTCATTCCTCGTCTTTCAGGGTCTTCTAACTGCATGGGAGTGATGAAAAATGATGAAGAGGGATTGGATGATGATGCTAGGGCTCAAAGGGAGTAGTGTAGGTTTGTGAAAATGGAGAGGATGCTCTGTTTTTTTTCAAGAATGAAATGGAATGGATGAATGATGAATATATAGTGAATATGAAGTGGATGGAGGGCTTGGAGTGTTGTGGTGACTTGGCCTTTGCAAAAATTTCTTCTTTTAACTGCTATCCTCATTCCTTGAAATCATCACTCTTCATAATTTGACTTTTCAACATTGCATGAGGGAAGGAATGAGTTGCAATTAACTAGTTGAAGGCGGCTAGGACTGTTGACCCATCCTTAGTTTATAAAACCTCATATCTCATGCATTGACAACAAATTTCTAACTATAATATGCTCAAGAGAAGAGGTCAATAATATTGCATATATGTACCTATCTGATGCTTGTTGGAGAGACCTACATATTGTTGTTGAGTTGATGTTGATCTGTAGGTATTGGATCGTGATCTTGATGATCTTGATGTTACTACTAAGCTCTGGAGGAGATTATTTGACCTATGGATCTCCGTGATGAAGCTGACTACAAATTTTTGGCTACTTCATCATCATATCCCCTCCATTTTTCAAAGAAACCCATCCAATTGTGCCTTGTGAATATCTTTAGTGTAGGAGAGTGCTGATGAATCCTCACTGTGTTGATGGGTTCCCCTTGTCATTTTTCTCTGATGGATGGTAATTTGCTAAACTTTCTTGGGCATGTTACCATCATCCATACGCATCTCCCCATGAAACAACTTTTTCAAATGGATGCAGGGATATTGAGAAAATGCAAAAATGGTTGTAAGTGATGGAGGCTTATTTCTCAAAAATTGTGCACTAGAATTTGCTGAAATTTCTTGAGCATGTTACCACCATCCATATGCATCTTCCCCTAAAATGGCTTGGAAAATGAATGCATGGTTTTCAAGTTATGGAAAAAACAAATTTCTGCTCTATGTATTTTTGTATCATGTAGTAAAACAAAGCATCTTGTAGTTTTCTAGGACAGCAAGAAAAATACATGGTAGAAGCTTGAGAATGATGGGTGGATGGTGGAAATAGATGAGGGTGATGGATTGGCATGGCCTTGGCCTTGTTGGAGCATTTGAGCAAAGCAAGAGAAAGACAAAAATTGACCTCTTTTGACTAAGCTTGACCAATTTTTCTTTTGGTACCAACTTGTTTTTGTTGCTTGCAGATGTTGGAGAGTACATGCATTCATCAAAGCGATACATGAAGCAAAGATTTTTTTTATTTTTTTATTTTTTATTTTCTTCTAGGCCTACTACCCGCCTCAGGAGGTTTTCAACTAGTAGGTCTACCTAGGCTCCTCAAAGAAGGTTTTCACCTAGGATCTTTTCTTTTTTCCTCTTTTTTTCTTTTTTCCCAACCCATTGACCACCTCATGGAAGTTTTCAATCAATGAGCTAATCTAAGGCGCCTCCAAGGAGGTTTTCACCTGAGATTTTTATTTTTTTATCTTATTTTTCATTTTTTTTACCCTACCCTACTTGAAAAACAAAATCACTTTCAAGTATATGAATACTTCCAATGGAGCCATGTGCACATCAAGATGATAGACAAAATGATGTGGAGGTTTGAAAAGAAGAGAGTGACGTTGAAACTTAGTGACTGTCTGGAACCAAACCTCAATATAAATTTCATGTCCTTGGTTTGATTGCTTATCTGGATCATTCTTCATGTCTTCTTCTACCATGGCCTTCAATTCTTCCTCTTTTTTCTGATTGTTCTCTTGAATACATGGAGGATTTTATGGTAACCATGAGAGAGTTCTCTCGATCTATGATTTTGATGTTTGCTCTTCATCAAGTGAAACCCATAATTATTTGATCTTCTCTTTCAAATCTTCTTCTTCTGTATATAGTCCTTTAATGATATCAGGAGAATCTATTTTTTTGCAATACTCTTCCTGAGCTATGGTGAATACCATTGAACTCAAGAGGAGATGTTTGGAAGTGTTGTACCTCAACATTGTAAGTGGGTTGAGCTACTTCAATGTGTGGGTTTGGAAATGGTGGTGCAGGTAGTTGAGTGGGAGTGGATATTTGAGATGGATGTGGTTGGGGTTGTGGTTGTGGTGGAGGTGAATGGTAAGGATAACGTGGAGTTTGGTATGGAGGATATTGAGGAAAATACTGAGGATATTGTGGATGGCTCCCATGAGTTCCTGTCCAACCTTGTTGCCAAGATTGGTTTTGGGGTTGAGATGGCCAATGTTGCCAAGAAAAGGGTGTGTTCCAATTACTTTGAGGTGGATGTGCATAAGCTTGAAATTGTGAATTAGGCTCTTGCATCATATCAGGCTGAATAGGCTGCCATGGTCCTTTTGGAGCTACATAACACTGCTACATTGGCAATTGACTTGCTCCATTGTCCTCTTGGTGAACTTCCTTCAACCTTGGTAATGATGGAAAATGTTTAACATCATGTGATTCTGCATGGACAACACAAATATCAACATCTTGTTTTTCTTCATCTTGCATTCTTAACATTTCTACTTGTTTGGTTAGATTGCTAAGAATTTCTATTTTAAAATCATCAAACAAATTTCCAAGTTTAGCTTGACTTCTTGATGTTGATTTACCTACTCTTGCCTTTCCTCTTGATATGTGTTTGCATGTTTCACAAATTTCTTCAAATGATAATTGGTATACATCACCTTTACTCATGAGTTCAAGAAGATTAATCCATTCATCCCTAATTGTTCTAAGTAAGAGGGTTTTTAGTGTGTCGGATCCAAAATGATTTATTTTTTCCCTCTTAACATTATACATGAACCTCTCTATTAGATCCTCAAGGCTCTCATCTTCTCTTTGATTCATTCTAAAGATTCCTTCTTTAAGATCACGAACTTTATATTTTTCTAGAAATATCTTTTGCATATCATTCCATGATCTTATTGAATTAGTCCCTAAACTCATGAACCATTTAAGAGCTCTATCCTTCAATGTTGTTGGAAACAATATCAATTTTTAATTTTTTAATAAGTAACCATAAGATCTGCAGACAATTTCAAATTCAAAGAGAAAGGTTTATGGATCGTCTGACCTTATACCACGAAATTTTGGAACAAAAGATGGAGGGATGTTCTTCATGTGCACACTACTGTGAGTATCTTGAATGGGAAATCTGAGAGGATCTTCCTTGTTATCATCATCTCCATCCATTTATTCTATATTATTTTCCATCTTCTTCTTCAACCTGCAAAAGTGAATGGTGATGTGGCTCTTACTGCACCACGTGATCAAATCAGGGGGTGAGTTGGTGTTGGAGAATTTTTTTATTTTTGTTTTTATGATTAAATGGAAACAATAATGCAATGAAATTTTCTACTTTGAAATTAAATATGCCTAATGCAATTATTTTTTGTTTATTCAAAAAGTAAAAAGAAATGAATCAACTAGGGAAGAAAACAATGCATACTTTGACACCTCCCTGGTAGCAGCGCCAAAAAGTGATGAGCCTTTGTATTGCAACAAGAATGTTGAAACTCCCAAGGCTACCAACTTTAATTATCAACCCGGGGTTCGTACAAACTTAAGAGGTATCAACACTATATGTGTAGCATACAACGTGTCCTTCCTTTGTTGTCATGATGTAATGGAGTGCATGCACTGAAGTCAAATCCTAAACTAATTGCAGAAAATAAAATGTTCAAAATGGAACCTTAACCTATTGCAAGAAAGAAAGTACAAGGAAAGAGACTGAAATCAAATGATAAAATACGCCATTTTCTAACTAATTGCTAAGACACTTTTCTTCAAAAGAATGCTAAGTTAACATGTATGCAATCCTACTGTCCTAAGCATGCAAATTCAAACCATCAACCCTTGTACTGATGTGCATGTAAATGAATAAAATAAATATTTTGTTCCTTTTGTCTTTTTTCATGTGAGAGTGTGAAAGCTAATCTCTTTTAGTGATGTGGCAGGTGGCTTGGAGATGATGGTGAATGGTTAGAAGACTTGGGAGACAGGTAAGTGATGTGGTAGGTGACTTGGAGATGATGGTGAATGGTCAAAAGACTTGGGAGATAGGTAGGGACCCTTTGCTAGCTTCCTAGAGGCTTTTTCCTCAATTCAGCCTCAAAACAGGGTTTCCTACAGGATGCTACATGATGTCCTGAAAACCTACAGGATCCCCTGAAAACCTATAGGATACAGCTAAGAGCAAAGGATGGATGTTGAAGGGTGATGGAAAGCTTAGGGAAGGTGTTTGGTGGATGGAATGAGGCAAGGGAGTGCCTAGGACCACTTTAGATCTCAACACCAAAGTTGGGAGATGGATGGATTTGCTCAAACAACTTGGAAAAGTTTCCTTGTGAAATCATGAAATTGGTGAGGGTTTAGTGAAATAAAGTGAGGACCATGGGTAGATGAAGTTGGGATGAGGTTGCTGTCTATGAACTATCTTTGTACTCCTGCATCAAACATTGACATTTACCTAAAAATCATGCAAACAAGAATAATTTCAATTATCTAAAGGAAACATAATTTCATGAGCTATTTGTCTACTTCATGCATGAGGAAAACTTTGTAGAATGATATAAAACATTGATGAGATCTAATCTAAGACTGAAGACAGAAGAAATGGAAATCAAATCCTACCCTTGAAAACTAGCAAAATGCTGACCTAAGCGACGATAAAGAGGGTTAAAATGGTATTTATGGCATGGAGGTCAAGTAGAGGCCTAATCCCAACTTCAATGATGATTTTTCTCAATTCGGGCTCAAAATTGGATTTCCTACAAGATGTTATAGTGGTTTACTGCAAGATGTACAGTTTTACTATAATTCATCAAACGACCAAGAAAATCAAATCCAAATTGGATGGGAAAATTTTTTTTATTAACTAGGATGTCTTACGTACTCATTCCAAGTGGAATCACTCAAAAAAACCTCTGTTAACCCATGCTAAAAGAAAGAAAAACATTACTAGCCGAAAATCTAGAAATTCGAGAACTAGTGAGCTAGTAAATCTAAAAAATACCTAACCAATTCAAGTGCAAATGCAATCAGGTAATTTTTTTTTATGAAATATAATGTTTTTTTGATCTAATTCAAGTGGAACCAACTCGATTTAATCTTGTTATCATGATCTAAAAAATAGAAGAAACTTATTGTTCTTTGCTAAAAAGGAGGTCCAGCAATCTAGATTTGGGAATAAGAAGACTAATCCACGCAACTCAATGATTAATATGAACTTCCAAACCTTTTACAAGGATGAAATAATGCTTTTTACCCTGCAAAAGAACTTACATCAACCATTTAACTCAATCCTACAACAAGAAATCATTAATACTAAATGTATAAATAGAAAGAAATAAAAACAAGAGATGCATGTGAATAAGTAGTTGAAAGAAGGAAATAAAATGATACAAAAGGGCTTTGAGGCTTCTGGGATGGCCAAGCTCAAGGAAACTCAGAGACCTATGGAGGAGAACAAGACTTAGAAGTTGAAGATGACACCACTCTTCATTATTTTCATCAATAGAATGACATCCCTGCAAGAAAATACAATGGAGCTGCAAAAATACGAGTTCTCTCCACAAGAACACTAATAAAAATCTTCCCCTAGAGGTAAATTCGACTTGGTACTTATAAAAAATGATTAGGAATCATTCCCCATGAATGGAGGAATATTTCCCCACCAAAATCCCTTTATTAGTGGATCTGGTCCCCAATAATAGGAATCTACATTAAATGGTAGGGAACACATTCCTAGATTTTCTCAATCATTGGAGTTCCACAATCTGTGCCATAATTCCATAATATCTTGTTGATTTATTATTTAATAGTGATCCTCCTATATGTAGGGAACAAGTCCTAAATTATCTCTCCTCCAAATCTTCATAACCTTCCCATATTCTCTCATAATTTCCACAAAAATTAATTAAAATTAGGCACAAATATGCAATTATTCATAAACCTTCCTAATGAATATATTAAAGTTAAAAATAAATTATCTAATGCAAAAAAGAGAGGTTTAATGTGCTAAAGGATGGTCATAGGCCTTAATTTATGTTTAATTTAGAGGCATGGGCCTTAATTTATGTCTAATTTAGAGGCCCACCAATTCCATCCGACCAAAAGAGTACATCAGGTGGAGTTTTCAGTTTTGGGTCCGCAATGGCTTCTAGGTATAACAATAAGAAAATATTTGTGGCACTCATCTCGGCATAAGCATAATACTTGGTTGCAAGTCAAGCAACATGTGAGGTGATTTGGATGAGAAAGATACTTGTAGGACTATTTGGTCAGATGATGGATCCAACTGTGATCTACTATGATAACCAGAGTTGCATCAAGCTCTCTGAGAACCCTATATTTCACGATCGATCCAAGCATAGAGATATCTGGTATCACCATTTGTGGGACAGTATGCATAAGAAAATAATGTTGCTACATTACATTCTGACATAGGAACAAGATGTTGACATTTTGACAAAGTATTTGTCAAGAGGGGAGTTTGAGTTATATAGGTGCAGGATAGGGGTGGTTGATAATCCCTTTCTTGCTGAGAGGGAGTGTTGAAAAATGTAGCAAGAAATTCTCAATTTGATTTTTCCTTGATTAAATTGAGAAAATTCAAATTTCCACACCAGTAGAAAACTTGGAAGTAGTTAACTTGTGCGACATGGCCTAGGTCACCTAGTTTACTCAATAAATTTGAGTTGGAGGGCTCGGAGTTCAATTAAGCATGTGTGATTTCTAATTTGTAGCAATCAAGGTTAGTTATTTCAATTTATTTTCAGTTAAACTAGTTCCAATTGTTGGAGGAACTAATGGAAGGTCAGTTGTGCAGTGGGACTTCAGTCTAACTCAGGGATCATCCAATTTTTTATCAGTGTGCCAAAACTAGATATTGTATGTAGATAATTTGAGTTCACCAGCTGTGCTGGAGATTCCAAAGCATTGTAACATTGGCTATAGACTAGCCTTGAGTGTAGAGATCTTGCATGCAATAAGATGATCAACCTTAGGAATTTTGCAATCAATTTGAGGAATATCCTAAATAATAGGGGCCTAATTTCTCAAGGAATCATGAAAGGAAATAGAGGCTCAAGCAGAGGAATAAATTTACTAAGTCTCGGTCATAGCTTCTAAGTGAGTGAGAGATAGGTTATTCAATTGCAGGTTATTCTCATTTGAGCAAAGCAATTGAAATACATCTCTATTCATCAAATTAATGCAAGCAGACAAAGGGGTTTTTAGCAGATTTCTTTCCCTTAGAAAAATACTATGTGCATGTGTGTTATTTTCCATGTACATGTGATTTATGTTCTAAATTATGAATTGAATTCTATAGAGTAGTAGAATAGGTTTGTGTCTTATGATTTTGATTAAAACTTCATGAGCAATTTCAAATATACACCATAAATTCTACAACAAGATGCTTTCCTCAAGGACTGGCCTTTTGGTATCACAAGTTCACCTCCTTCGAAACCTCTCAAGCTTCCTATGCTCCTCTAGTCGTTTCACTATGCTGACTTCTCAAGAACTTCACTAGTTCTCTTCACTTCTATTAAGAACACTATTAGTTCTTTATTACAACCATCTTAGTTATAGTTAATACCACCATATCTTCTTCCATTGTTGTTACCTCGGCTATTCTTATCTTTCTGCTAAACTTAATACAAAATTTAAAGATTTTTTACCTACTAGGTTTCCTCACTACTGAGATATCAAAATCGCAATCCTTCCAACTTTGTTTCTTGGTTGGTATCCCTTCAATCTACTCCAAATCCTTTACTCTATTTTGATTCTTGGTGTCTCGTTCTCTCCTTGCATTCTTACTCGAGTTGCATTCCCTGAAATCATTCTCATTATTCTCTACTATTCCTTGTCCCTAACTATCTCCAAATATTCTCTTTGTGCCTATTCTTCTTCATGAACAATTTTCTTGATCTCTGCACCTTCACGACACTCCTTTTAAATTTCTCTACTGGTTGTAATTTTCTTACAATCACTCCCTTTCCTCTTCATTCCCAAGGAGTGTATTGTTGCTCTGATACAACTTGAAGAAGCTTTTATGTATGCTTTGGATAAACCCTGATATCGCTTGGTTATGCCAATATTGTCTCTGCTCTGACTTGCTTAATTTTCCTTGAATTTCATGTGGGGAATCCCATTACCTTTATGAAGCAAGACTATTAGTTGGTCTTGTTAAACTGTAACCCACAATTTCCAAATCTCATTTGCAAACATCTCTTTGAGAATCTTTAGCTCTTACGTATGTGAATATAGCTAGAACTAATGACTTATCTTGAAGGTGTTAAGGCCTCTCGTCCTTATAAATCAATGTTCTCCTAGTTTAAATGGAAAGCGTTGAATCCCAAATCCTCTTATGACTAAAGTGCTTACCTAAATATGGTGATCCAAGATCTAGATGGATTTAGATCTACCATTTTTTCATTACACCCAAATACTTTTGAACTCAAATATAACTCTAAATCTACAAGGTCCCCACATCACTCATAAATCCAGGTATCTTAGTGGATTCGGATGCATCACACCTTCATCACACCTTGATGCCAGGTAACTGACATCCTTTAAAAATCCCATGTGGACGTATGAGTTATGCCCACATAACCTCCAAAGTTAAGTAAGGTTACACCCTTTCATAAATTCAGAATTAAAACTAATTAAATCCCTGTTCACTTAACTTAATAACCCCCATCAAATTGTCGGAACCCAAAAAAATAGAAAACCCAACTATACACCCAATTAACAAAAAATAAACACATAACCTGTCAACAAGCCTAGTCCCACTTCGACCACATCTGACTGGGTCTCAAATAGATTTAACCCGCATTGATAACATATTAGGTTTGACTTTTCCCCCGACTTTGACCACTCTTATGGAACCGATAAGGAATATAAATCCTTGATGTATAGATTTTCGGGTCCGTTTTTGAAATTAAAGTTCAATCACTCTATGACGCGATATCTATTGGATATAAGAGGCCATCAAATCTATGGTTTGCGGGACTTCAACTAGCACACGGCTTAAAAATGGGCTTAACCCCCGCAATCGACTATGACCTAAGAGTTTTAATATGAGATCGACAGCTAGGAGCGAATGTGGGGATTCAGCCACAATCAAGAAATACGTACACTCCTACCCCCGCAATTATTGATCATCGTCAGATCTGCCAGCGAACAGACGGTCCTAGCTTATTTTGGGGTTTCTTCACAAATTATCAGTCAACTCAGTCTTTTGATGTTTCGGGTCTGTTTCCATTATTAAACCACATGCACATTCATTAGAGAACACTTACGATTTTCTCACAAATAGATCATCATTGGTCAAACATGTGATCAATGATGATTCATTCCTTCATTCAATCTCTGTCGCTAATCTGGTAGGGTTAATCCACATCAACCAGTTTTCTACCTTATGTACAAAACACACACTCTTATCCTATATTCTAAGCATCAACAAACACAATAATTCTCAAATCCTCAATCTAGAGACTAAAATTTATAAACACACTCAATACTAAATTACACAAAGAAATACTCAATCCACATTGTATTCACATTGATAAATATTTACAGAAGGAATAGTCACACTCGACTATTTCAGTTCTGCCCTTACTCATCCATCCTATGTTTCCATTTGAATCTAACCCCCTCACTCACTCCAAAATATTACAATTTATACGAAATGTGGATTCATGAACCCATTTAGTTTAGATCCAGAAATCTCTCATTCTTCCCTAAAGAATCTCTTCACTCCACTCTTTTCTCAAACAAATGCTAATTTAAGCTTTCAAATCCCTCATATCCTATTCAAACCAGATAATCTAATTGCTTGGCCTCATCTCCACGCGGGGAGGATCAATCAGCTACTTATACCCTTTTTTGCTCAGATTTTGACAACAAATAAAACACTCTCATACATTTAAATTAATAAAATTAATTAATCTCTTGTCTTCCAACCCTTTGTTAGCCACAACATGTGATCATACCATCACATTGCTGACTAGGCGTAAATTCTTCTGCATCAGACTTCCAAAGTTGAAAGTTTTCATGACCTCCTGGTCATGTGTTTTTTTTGGTGATTATCCAGTATCCCAAACTTTACTTTGTAACTGGCCATCATTTTCATCATGCTACTAATTCATTTCTTCTTCCATTTTCACTTTTGTTCTTCCAAGATTCCAAATCTTATGTTGTTGTTGTCCAATTTCCTTGCTGATACAAATTTCTTTTGTTAATTTCTCTTCCTTGTTGTCTCTATTCTTAACTGACTTCATCTTCCACACTTTCTCAACTTCCTCTTTACAATTTGTTCTTAGCTGAACTCCACTGACATTTGTCTGTTGTACATTCTCCCTTACCATAGAAATTATGAAATTCTTGTCCAATTCTTCTTCACCTCTGTCATTTACAAACTATTGCTTGTACTCTACAACTTCCCTTTTATTATCATTAAAAATAATCTTTCCCTTTATCTTATCAGGTTCATCTAATAACTTTTCCAATAATTTGAATCTTCCTTCATCTTCAATAAGCATATCATTTGCATATGACTCCTCTTTCCTGTATAAAACCATTTCTGCCACAATTATCAGATTTAAAGCTACTATGGATTTTTGTCTCCACAGATAACTCTGCCATCAAGTCCTTATAATGATCCTCTGCAAAATTTATAAAACTATCCACAAATTTCATTTGAGCACTTTCCTGTTCATTACAAGATATTCAATGTTTTGACACAAAAATTTCATTCAAAACTTCAAGAATTAAAATCTCTTGAAACATATCATTGTGAAGTATCATTTCACCTTCTGTACAACTAATTAATGTTGTTTAATCTTCACCTACAATAAAAACAAAATTCTGGTTTTCTAAAGCTTCTTCATGGTTTACAAATTCATAAAAATAATCCACTTTAAAATCACAGAATTCCTGAACTTTTGTATTTGTCAACATCATCATACATTCCTTCACATTTTCCACACTGTCTGGATTTTCTACTGAAGATACTTCATTCTGATTATCATCACAAATTTCCATTTGTTTGTCTTCAGCTTCCTTAATCATGACAATTTCCCTATCAATAGAATCATTCTCAAAAGTATTAAATACATGCTCAAAATATCCTTTTATTTCAACTATTTCCTCAAACAGTGTCACTTCTTCATCAACATGCATAAGCACATTGTCCAATTGTTGTTCATCACCTGTCAAACCTAAAACCTGAAGGCTCTTCATCTGATCTCTCATTGACTAGACCTTCATGCTCCTTTGAACTATTTGGATAGTTCACTAAGTTATTGAGAAATTATTCCTCAACATCTTTGATTTCCTTTTCATCAAAAAAAACTTCTAGGGTAGTAGCTTCTTGACTTTGCTTGACAATTTCATCATAAATCTACATAACATCCCCCTGTCCTTCACAATTTTCTTTGGCACTCAGTTTATCCAAATAAGACAACAATGTCTCCTTCTCTTCTATGATAAGACTTTGATCTTTCAAAGATTTCCTTGACTTAACTTCTTCAACTGAGTTCTCTGTGTCAGCTTCGCTTCTCTTCACTTCACAACCCTACAATGCATTAGCTTCTTGCAGGTTTAAACCCCATATAGAAATTTACCTGCATATGAATTCTAAAACACAGAAAATAAACAATGCGAGAGCATAACACATAAAACACATATACACAAAGATTTTCCCCTGGATCCCAAAACCGAGACT
>APFE030987264.1:89902-102731 GCA_000404065.3 Pinus taeda
CACCATTATCTGTCCTCAGCACCTTTATCTTCTTCTCTGTCTGATTTTCCACCAGAGCCTTAAATTCTTTAAACCTATCAAAGAATTCAGATTTCTTCTTAAGGAAATATTTCCATGTATTCCTTGAGAAGTCATCTATAAATGATACATAGTACACAGACTTACCCAGTGATGGAACTTTCACAGGTCCAAACACATCACTGTGCACAAGCTCTAATGTTTGTTTCGTCCTCTTACCACCAGAGGGGAAACTCACCCGATTCTGCTTCCCATATACACAATTTTCACAGAAATCAAAATCCAGAGAGCTATTACTCATACCTTCTACCATACCTTTACCCTGAAGTATTCGAAGGCCCTTCTCTCCAATATGTCCAAGCCTTTGATGCCACAACATGGTCTTCTCTCCAGAGACCACTAGATTTTCTGCTCCATTTTCAGGAACCATAGAACTATTGCACCCATCAATAACAGTGCTACCTTGCAGCTTGTACAGAGTTCCAATCCAAACTCCCTGCATCAATACTAGTGCTCCCCAAACCATCTTGCAGGTATCCTTCTCTAACACTGTTTTTACACCTGCATCATCCAGCTTGCTTATAGAAATCAGATTTCTGGCCAATGCTGGAATATGTAGAACACTTGGAAGTGTTCTAACCCTTCCACCTTGCAATTTCAACTTTACTTTTCCAGGACCAATTATTCTAGCCTTCCTATCATCCCCTAAGAAGACATCACCACCATCACATTTCTCATACTTGCAGAACCACTCTCTGTGGGGAGTAAAGTGAAAGGATGCACCTGAGTCAATCAACCATGCCTCATGATCTACATGTGTACTTGAAGAAGCCAAGTACACATCCCCACCTTCATCTAAGGTGGTTTTCACCTCTGTAGAAGGAGCATCATCAGAACCCTTTCCTTTATCAGGAGCTTTAGATTTACAGTGCCTTTTGTAGTGCCCTTCCTTTCCGCATTTCCAGCACACCACCTTTACAGGTTTTCCTAGAGATTTAGATCTCCCTCTAGATTTAGATCTCCCATTTGATGACTTATTTTTGTTTCTATTCTAGGATTGTCCTCGTACAGACAAGGCATCACCATTCTGGCTCTCCGTATTTTTCCATCTCATCTCCTTTGTTGGCAAGGCTGAGACTATTTTATCAAACTGCAAGGCAATTGCATTGCTACCTATTGCAATAACCAGACTATCCACGAATCTGGTAGAGAACACAACAAACTGATGCACTTATCTTCATTTGAAATTTTAATATTAACAGATGCTAACTGACTTACCACAGTATTAAATGCGTTTAGATGCTCTTTCACCAAGTCTCCATCTTTCATCCTCAGGTTATACAGCTTTTTCCATAGGAACAGTTTATTCACCAAAGACTTAGATTGGTACAAAGTCCCTAACTTGTCCCATAAAGACTTCACCGTAGCTTCCCCTGATACATTCAGCAATATTGAATCTGAGACACGCAATCGTATTTTGCTCTTTGCCTTCTGATCCAACTTCTTCCATTCTTCATCTGACACTCCCGTTGGTTTAGTACCCGGATCTATTGCGATCCACTGATCTTTATCCACCAACAGATCCTCCATCTTGAGTTTCCACAACTCAAAAATTTGACCAATAAATTTCTCGATCTCTATCTTTCCACTGCTCACCATCTTCTTTCACCAACAGAATCGAACTCACAGATCTCCTACTAAACATGGTCTACCACAAGCCCGAGCAAAACCCCTCAGCAGCAAAGGCATCCCCTTGAAGCCAAAACAGCTTTGATACAAAATGTAGGTTTTAACCCCATACAAAATTACCTGCATATGAATTCTAAAACACAGAAAATAAACAATGTGAGAGAATAACACATAAAACACGTATACATAGAGATTTTCCCCTGGATTCCAAAACTGGGACTACCAGCTTGATTTTTCATTATGTTCCTTTCAATGTTACAATACATATTTATACATGCCGAAGCATCCAATACAATGGACCGAAAACCATCGCGTCCAAAAAACATATGCAAAAATCATGCACAAAACCATAGGTGGGTCCGCCCAACCTAACATAGGGTCCAAAACCAAAATTTTCTGGGGCGTTGACCCGGACCCCATAAAGTGGGGTTAAGGGTACCCGTCAAACCCCCTATGACCCCCCCTCTAACCCCCGGGTTAACTATGTGGGCTAGTCATGATAGGATATGACACAACCCAACACTTCTCTCCCTTTGTCCATTTTCCATTGGTTTTCTATCCATGTTAATATTCCTTCTAACATGATCCAATAAGTTTTTACTAAGAGAAGACACAACCATTTACTCATACCTTTTAATTTTCTCCACCAATCGAAGTCTTGAAAGTCTTCCTGCATCTCCTTTTCTATTTTTCTTGTCTTTGCCTCTTTCACAGAGTCAATATCATTTGGCTGCATACCTACAACTTTGCATTCACACAAATAATTAATCCAAAAATTATGAGATTCTCTTTCCTATGAAGATTCTACCAGCACCTTTCTCTCATGCTAATCTGTATAGATCATCTCTTTGTCACTATCATCAATGTCATCACTGTCTCCTTCCCCAAGGAGATGTCCTTTCTCTGGCTCACAAATGTATTCTACTCCTTCATCCTCAACTTTTCGAAGCATTAATTTCTCAGCAAACAATTCCCTAACAAGCCACTTAACTCTTTTCCCCACATAAATTCCTCATTTCAAATATTCTTTGATTCCTTTCTGTACCAGCTTCTTCAAGTGACTGAGTTATGCCTTCATCTCAGCTAACTCTATGTCCATTTCTTCTGTACTCATTCTTTTGAGTCCAACTACTTTGGCACTCTTTTTTCTCTGTCTGTGACTTTCCTCTGTACCCCTGTTATGATTATCAATAGTCAATTCTATTTCTTCCTCTGGTGAAATTTCCTTGTTCACTAGTGAGCTGCAACTAGCCCTTTCTTTCATCTGTAACAAGTCTCCTTCATGCCTCACCAAACTTTTTTGAGTTTAGCCTTTTGGCATCTATTGGTTCTTTCCTCAAACCTTTCACTGACTAGCAATTCTATCCAACACTCCTCTTGCTGGAATTGTTATCTTTAAGACAACTCTACCCACAATCACAATTGTGGAGTTGCCTCAACAACTTCTACCCAACCACAGTTGGAAGTTGTTCTTAGCTTCTTTTGAGCACTCCTTGCTCTAGGTTGATGCATGTTCAATTGCTCACCTCCTTCTTTCATTTAATAATTTCATTTATTGTTGGGTACTGTCACCTTTACTCATCTGAGAGTTCTTCTTGCTTCATCTTCTTTAACATAGCTCATGTGCTATGATGCTAATACAATTCATTCTACCTTCCAGCAATTTCGTTGCTTCCATTGACCTGTACAATCTTATCTCAAGATACATCAAAGTACCTTTCAAACCTGCCAATTTTCCTTCAAAGATGTCTTAAAACTAATTCCCATTCCATCAGTTAAATATTTGCTAAATGATTCATCTGTTCACTATTTCATTTAAACTTCTCCATTCAAAAGACTCCATATAGTTAGCAACTATTCTTCATCTTACGATTAAGATTCAATTTGAATTTCACCTATATTTACAAATTCTTGACACACTACAAATTCCTTCTGATAATCTGTTGTAAGAAAATCTTGTCTTGCTTCTACAAATTCCAAAATTCATTCCTTGTAGTGGTTCTTCTTTCAGATCTATTAAACCCAATCTTTGTTCTTTCAACCATCAATATCATTGTCTTCAACAATACTTTAAGCAATCCTTAATCATTAAAATTCTTCAAATCATTTAAATGATTTCAGTCATAGCAATCCACTCTTCTATTTGAATTTAAATTCAAAATCTCCTACTTCAATTTTGATTTCAAATTAAACCAATCATTCAATCAATTTACATGGAAATTTAATTTGTCTGAAAGGAAATTTTCACTCCCTTGTTGTTCTCCAAACATCCAAACAAATCTCTATTCTGACAGAGGATTCACCTTTAACATGTTCTAATCTCAGTGTCCTTTGCATTAAATTCTTTTTATCTATGATTTTGCTTTGATTGTTCTAACATGCAGATATCTCCAACCTTTAACATTATTGTACTTCTATGCAAAATCCTTTTATGCTCTGATACCAAAAATAATGCCAAGTAACTGACATCCTTTAAAAATCCCATGTGGACCTATGAGTTATGCCCAAATAACCTCTAGAGTGAAGCAAGGTTACACCCTTTCATAAATTCGAAATTAAAACTAATTAAATCCATGTTCACTTAACTTAATAAACCCCCATCAAATTTTTGAAACCCAAAACAATAGAAAACCCGACTACACACCCGGTCAACGAAAAACAAAGACATAACATGTCAACAAGCCCAATCCCACTTTGATCGCATCCAAACGGATCTCAAATAGATTTAACCTGCATTGTTAACATATCGGGTCCAACTTTTCCACTGACTTTGACCACTCATACGGAGCCGATAAGGAATATAAATCCTTAATGTAAAGATTTTCGGGTCCAGTTTTGAAATTAAAGTTCGATCACTCTATGACGTAATATCCATTAGATATAAGAGGCCATCAAATCTATAGTTTGCAGGACTTCAACTAGCACAAGGTTTAAAAACGGGCTTAAACCACGCAATCGACTATGACCTAAGAATTTGAATATGAGATCGACGGCTAGGAGTGAGTGCAGGGCTTCAACCACGATCAAGAAATCTGTACACTCCTACCCCCGCAATTGCTAATCACCATCGGATCTGCCAACCAATGGACGGTCTTGGCTTGTTTTGGGGTTTCTTCACAAATTATCAGTCAACTCAGTCTTTTGATGTTTCGGGTTTATTTCCTGTATTAAACCGCATGCACATTCATTATAGAACACTTACAATCTTCTCACAAACAGATCATCATTGATCAAACCTATGATCAATGATGATTCATTCCTTCATTCAATGGATGTCTGCTAATCTGGTAGGGATAATCCACATCAACCATTTTTCTGCGTTATATACAAAACACACACTCTTATCCTATATTCTGATCATCAACAAACATAGTAATTCTCAGATTCTCAATCCAGAGCCTAAAAGTTATAAAAACACTCAATACTAAATTACACAAAGAAATACACAATCCACATTGTATTCATATTGATAAATATGTACAGAATAAATAGTCACACTTGACTGTTTCAGTTCTACCCTTACTCATCCATCCTATCTTTCCATCTGAATCTAACCCCCTCACGCATTCCAAAAGATTACAATTTATACAAAATGCGGATTTGAACCCATTTAGTTCAGATCCAAAAATCTCTCATTCTTCCCTAAAGAATCTCTTCACTCCACTCTTTTCTCAAACAAATGCTAATTTAAGCTTTCAAATCCCTCATATCCTATTCAAACCAAATAATCTAACCGCTTGGACTGATCTCCACGCAAGGAGGATTAATCAGCTACTTATACCCTTTTCTGCTCAAATTTTGACAACAAATAAAACACTCTCATACATTTAAATTAATAAAATTAATTAATATCTTGTCTTCCAACCCTTTATTAGCCACAACATGTGATCATACCATCACATTGCTGACTAGGCCTAAATGCTTATGCATCACACCTAGATTCAATGAAGGCCATATTTCATAAAACATGAAAACTTTTAATAAACAAATATGATTGACCTTGCCCAATATATATATTGGCAATGGGTCCCACTATGGTACTCGGCTTGGTCCATGGAAATACGGTGCTCCAGGGATTATGCTTTAGTGGGTCCCATCCTGGTCCAGGGATTTGAGTATTGTTTCCTTGAGATTTTCTTGATATCCATCAGATTGTCAAAGGACAAAATTTATTCAACTAATAAACTTCATAACGTAATCTACTTCATTTATAGCTCTCCTTCTCATTTGCTTTTCTCGACCTTTGTCCTGACGATGGATCTTTTTGTAGACTCAAAACGTCAACATTCAAATTTGTCTACTGTGGAGAAATTTCCAACAACTAATTCACAAAATATACCCCACAAAAATTTTCAAACATTAATAATCTACCTCAATCAGTTTATTGACGTACTTCCTATAAATTTTGAATTTCGGTCCAGATTTGCAATGTAGAACATTTCTTCTGTAAAATGATAAAGACTTATATGTGAGGAACTTAGGGTTATTTTTCAACTCTAACACTTCAATCTGAGTTCATCATAATACATAAAGATATATAAAACAATACACTTAATACAAAGGGCTTATAAATGAACCACAATTTTATGATCAAAAGGACATCATAGAGATTTTCCTCGCTTACCGACGAGTATAAATTCCTTTCATTGTCTCTTCTCCTGCACCTGAGAAGATGTATTCTCTCGAGAACTTCACACACGCTCACTTTCTGATTAGGGCATATCCAAGGGCGTCCAAATGATTACAAGGGAGCACAAATTATACTCATTATATCGACCATAATAAAATAATTATAGAGAATTTTACATGGGCTTGTTGCCAAATATCTCTGAGCTACTCGAGCTCTACTCCTTGAACTCTACTATCTCTATTTCCCCAATCTCTCTATGGCTCTAAATGTACATAGATGTGCATCACCCTATTGGCTAGAAAAATATCCTATCAAAACAAAGCTAGATTGGACATTTATCCCAACACCTAAAACAACCCAACAACTCATTATGAAATTTTTCATTTTTACAAAATCCCACTTTGCCCAAAATACCAGCTCATTAAACAACCTAAGAGCCCACTTGGCCCAAAATACCAGCTCAAGAGCCCAACTATCCTAGATTCTTCTAGAATCACGAACATGTAATTACATCGAAAACCTACTATTTCTAATTTATACAAATTACATTCGAGGGCAAATAATTTTCTATTTCTAATTTATATAAATTACATTCGAGGGAAAATAATTTTCTCTTTGGAAGTTTCATAACCCTATTTTAGGTCTAGACAAAAACGAACGCCTAGGATTAACGCTCTCGCATTTTCTAATTTATACAAATTACATTCGAGGGAAAATAATTTTCTCTTTGGAAGTTTCATAACCCTATTTTAGGTCTAGACAATAACGAACGCCTAGGATTGATATTATTATTATTATTTAACTAAATTGATTTAAATATAAATTAAAAATATTTCAGCATTTTATTTCAATATAATTTTGCAAATTTAATTACCATTTCAATACAAACCCTCTATTGAATTGTTAAAATGAGTTGTAATTATTCTGAGTACCAATCAAATTAAGGGTTTTTTTATAAATTCCAAGCTAGGTTACATTTAATTTTAATGTTTTCTTCCATTTGTTTTCCAATTTAACAACCATTAAGTTTAGGGTTAGTCATCTACTTTGAGTTGGTGTTGAAGAGTTTAAAATTCAACCAAAGTTAAACATTCTAATTTTGATCATTAAATTTCGCAATCTTCAAATTTAAAATTTTTAAAATATATATAATAAAATTCATCCAATATAAATAAACAAGGGTTGTATAATAGTTAGTGCATCCGGTTTAATTTGTATATAGCTTAATTAAACTAAAAAACAATAAATACAAAGATTTCATCATAAAAATAAAACAATTAATAAAATATTGTATTGTTGAATGCCATCACCAAAATATTGTATTGTTAAATACATCACTAAAAATTAAGAAATATGATTAACAAATATTGTTTATATTAACATATATACACTTTAATATATGCTTATTTTTATTTTTAATATTTATGTGTTTTATTATACCTGCACATGGTATAATGCATTCAATTTTGCTTTGACTGGGTATTAGTTTGTCTTTGACCAAAAAATGTGATTCTTATCCATAGTTTAACATTAGGAATTCAATTTTTATTATTTTTATTATTTAAAATATTTATAAGGTATTTGGTGAGGTCTTTTATGAGTTTTTTTAGTAACTTTCATTTCTATTAATCTATTTTTTTGTTAATTATTCATTTTATCTAACTTTTTTATTTTCTTTTTTTCTTTATATTTCTTAATTATAATTCCACAATTTTCAATTTAAGACCACTTATTATTATATAAAACTTATTTAATATTTTATTAGTTGTTTTTTTTGTATGAAATTTTGTTCTTTTTTATTTTTTGTTTAATTAGCTGTACTTAGTCAGGCTTGCAGATACATGTAACCTTGTTTTTTATATATAGTATTAATATTTCTACTATAATAATAAGTAATCTTAAATTAAAAATATGGAGAAAAAATGGAAATGGAAATAATAAAATAAGGAAAAATTAAATAGAAATCAAAAATTAAATAAAAAGTAAATAAAATTAAAAGCAAAAAAATAGTAACTAATAGAAATGGAAGTTACTAAACAATAAGATGTCAACAAATAAGTAAGTTTAAATAGTAATAAAAAATAACAAAAATTGAATTTTAAATGCTAAGCAAAAAAAAAATTGGTCAAAGACAAATTAATACAAAGTCAAAGCCAACATAAATAAGTAATACCATACCTAAGTATAACAAGTGCTACGTAGTAGCTAGTACCTTCCACTTAGTTTAAATATAGCTAAATTGAAGTAAAAAACAATTGTTTGGCATAAGTTATCATTAATAATATAGAATTAAAAGACATGAAACAAATTCTTGAGTATGTTACAAGAATCTCCACTACACAACAAGAAAGTACAATTTGCTAAAATGTGCTTTGTTCTCTAATTTGTGATATGATATATAATAATGTGTAGATGTAAGGTTTCAAACTGAGTACCAATCAAACTAATTGTCAATTTCTTTGGACCAAAAATTAAATAATAACAAATAATTTTTTTAACTAAATATCAACTAAATTAATATGGAAAAATAATATAATTTTAAAATCTTCTTAAATAAAACAGATATTGATTAACTGCTTCAAATTGTTTTCCTAGAAGAACTTTAAACTTTCAATAAAGTGATGAACAATCTCAAATTGGTCAAAATTTAGTCTCGATTTTCTCATTGGTGGGCAATTTGTTAAAAAAAAAAATAAGGAGTCTTTGACTAAAAGCTGGCACTTTGAATGATAATATGAAAGATTAAACTCTTTGAAATCAATAACATTTGATAGATTTTATTCTTTGTATATGGAAAAATGAAATTGAAATATGAATTAAACAATCGAGTTTGTATATTTAATGATATTTCCATGTCCAATCTTTTCAAATAAAACATTTTCTCAAATTGCTTTCAAAACAATGTTGAATGGACAAGTCTAAAATTGAAAGTATAAACATTAAAAAAATTGACACGATATGTGAATTTTAAGAACCTAAATAATAGAAAAAATTGACATGATATATGAACTTTGAAAACCTAAATAGTTGAAAAAATTGGCATTATATATGAACTTTTAGAACCTAAATAATAGAAAAAATTGACATGATATATGAACTTTAAGAACCTAAATAATGGCTAGTGAGACAAAACACTAAATGCGTAATACCATGCCTTGCCCATGACAAGTATAATAATATAACTAAAAAAACATGACCAACACAAAGAATTTAAACACCAACTTAGGAAAACTTCAACTACAAAACAATAGCTTTTACTATGAAATGAAGTTTCTTATTACAAGAACTCCTAATATAAGAGAGTTTCTTAAAAAATAAAAAAATAAATTTATATTCTTAACAATTATGTCTCAGTGCACCTTTATTATTTTCTAAACAAATAAAATTAAATTAACTTTTATAAAACTACATTATTGATTAAAAATTGTAACAAGAAAACAAGATCAAGTTTAAGCACCAACACATGAAAGAAAAAGTTACAAAACACCTGCTCTTAAATGAAGTTTCTTATTACAAGAACTCTTAATACACTTAATTTCTCTCTACACAAACAAACACTAAATCATAAATTCTATGTACTTTTTAGAATGTCCCTGGTTTATCCCAATACATATAATCCCCCAAAAAAAAAATATGAAATCTAAGTGAACATATGATAATCTATACGTGGATCAAAACAAAAATAGTCGAATATCAACGTTGTGGCTTCCATTTTTTCTCCCTCATGCACAACGTTGGAATAATCATATCAGCCAAGTAGTACTTACTGAAAAGAAAAAGAAAAAAAATGAAATCTCAAAAAATGGCTTCAAGCCTTTGGCCTTTCCAATTTACCGACATTTTTTTTTAACAGAGAATCACTTAATTTTTTTCCCTAAGTGGCATTGCTAAAATGTTAGGGCATGCGCTTTAATCTCATAAATATTGGAAAAAAATGCTTGAACTGACATAACTTCTCCAATATCTTAACGATAGAAGCATATAGAAAATGCAGTGCTTGACAATGGAAATTGGCTTTAGCTATAGAGCAAGCTCCCTAGCCTTGGAATTTATGGACCCTACCCTCCTCTATGACTTAAATCTCAAATAAGTTGGGTGTGATAAAAGCATGCATGCAACAACATACTTCACTGAAAGTGATAAGCAAATCATGTGGCAAAATCACTTGTGTCCAAGATTTTGGCAAAAAAAATCAAGAAGAATATTTTTACAGTGAAATCTAAAGAGAAGGGAAACTTTCCAGAAAGTGGTAAATGACAAAAATCACTTTTGCTTGACTGTGGCCAAAGAAATTGAAGAATAATATCTTAACAAGATTTTGGCAAAAAATTCAAGAATAATAATTTTAGAGTCAAAATGGGAAGAGAACGAAAACTTTCTCTTGTGCAGAGGATTAACTAGCAATTGCACGAGATGTTGCAAAGGAAATTCCATAAATCATAAATTCAAGAAGAATCATGACATATAGAAAATCACTTAATATAAAAATTAGTAAACAAAATTTCATTCAAAGTTAGAAGATAAAGAGAAATCACTTATATTATGTAAAATTTATAGATTCTATAACCTTTCCAACATAGATTGCCTCTTAATGTTCAAAGATGCTCTTCCAAGTTCCAATATCAAATATTTGATAAAAAGATGCTCTTTTTCAATATTGAACTATCTCACTTGATCAAAAGGTTACAGTATTTTACCACTTGCTCTTAAGGTGATTAGATTTGCATTTTTAAAATGATTGGAATGTGAAGATTTCAAAAAAGTTTATTACATAGCTACCTTATTATTCAAGGAATTAGGAGAAAATAGTATTAGAGGCATTTTTTTTTTAATTTCTTGAGAGAAGTGGTGGATACTATCAATATAGAAAAACTAATCCATATCGCTTTTCAAGTTTTATGCTACAAAATTTAATGTATATAAAATAATAAATCATATAATTGTTTCATTGACACAGTTTTCAATAACTAATGCACATAAAAAATACATCACATAATTATATTGTCTAATTATTTTATAAAATGGGGTCAACGCCTTGGAAAAGCTTTGAGTAGATTGATATTTTAAACTGTGGTGGGCAGGACTACCTCTTGGAATGTGCTAAGAGAAGCCAAAGTGGAGCCTCCAATCTAGACATTGTATTTCCTCTCCAGAGGAGAAACCACCTTGATATTTATGCCATCTGAAGGGAGAACTAAGATCTCTTTGTTCATCCGATGAGAAATGCCTAGAAACATAGGGGATCCCCCACTCAAAACTATGTTTCCACACAAGTCTTTTTGGATATTCTCATCACATTTCATAATAGAGATGTAGGTAGTTTCATGTATCCCTGGAGATTCTATTCCAATGTCGAAAAGCTAGAACAAAACCTTTGGACACCTAAATATTTTAGAACAAATCATAATCACTTCCCCATTTGGAAGCTCATAATTATTTTCCAATGCAGTAGAGGTCTTTTCCAGTTCCATATCCTTCTCATAATTCATTGCAACATATCCCAATTTTTCCTTTATGTATTGAACAATTTCTCGTTCTACTATTGTGGTGAAAGAGTACCCTCTCTTTGTCAGCATCTTGCTTAGTGCATAAGTTATGTCTCTACTAGCAAGGTCTACTCTATCGGTTGCACAAGAGAGGGCATTGCCTTCATAGATGGGAACAACGTAAGTGACACCATCTCTAGAATTGAGAATAATACCTGAACAAAATTAACGATTTTAAAATATAAATTTACTGTTTAAAATATGTATGAAGCATAAGATCTTGTTGAGCTCATATCAATCTCGTAGAATTCACCAATACAACTATTTTTAAAACTAATTTAGGAATTTTTATTTTTTTAGAGATTGAAATGTGAAGATTTCAAAGAATTTTATTACAGAGCTACTTTAGTATTCAAGGAATTAGGAGGAAATAGTTTTAGAGGCTGCAAACATGTAGTTATTCCACTGGCATAAAGAGAAAGCACAACTTCAATAGAAATATACATAGAAAGTGTGTTAAAGCCTTCAAACATGACTTGAGTCATCCTCTTTCTTTTTTTCTTGGGATTCATAGGATACTATGTAATCAAAATTGGATGATCCTTAGGAGCAACATGGGGCTCATTGCTAAACACGTGCTTCCATATTTTCTCCATTTCATCCCCGTTGTTAATATTCCATGCTCAAGTCGATAATTCAAAGTCAAAATATCCCTCTTGGACAGTGCTTCATCTCCAACATATGCATCCCTTTGTCCCATGACATTGGTGTGCCTTAGAAGACCCACCAAACTAGGGAAAATTGCTCTAAGAGTATCAGCCCCTGCAAATCTAGCCTTCAAAAACCAAATCTTTACCAACTTAGTAACACCATAATGGATTTTTTTTTTTTTTCTTGAGAGAAGTGGAAGATACTATCAATACAGAAAAACAAATCCATATCGCTTTCATGTATGTTTCTTTGACAAAATTTAATACACATAAAATAATAAATCATATAATCGTTC
>APFE030987264.1:118574-137380 GCA_000404065.3 Pinus taeda
TGTAGTTAGTTAGTTTAATTAGTATTTATAGACCCTTTCATGCATTTAGAAAGGGTCCTTAGTTTTTGTATAAGACTCAAACCTGGAAGTTGCATTATTGTGCTTCCGATATATTTTTTTATAAAGACTGGGCCAGTATTCCAAATTCTAACGAAGAAAGCTTTTATGGGATGTGCACTATTGCCTTGATGTGAAAGTATCTCTAAGTTGGAAAAAAGAATTTGAATGCGATTGATATCAGGAATGATTTACAGCACATATGGTACTATTATCTATGATCTTGTTTCATTCTTTTATGTGAATTGTCATTTGATTACTCTTGCTATCATTGGATATATGTATGTGTTTTCAACAACACTCCTTATATTTTTCACTATTGGATGTTTAAGGAATGTTATTCTTTAGTCATATATGTATCAGTGATATATAAAGGATAAGTGTAATAATGTTTTATTGATTACTTTGTTCAACTATTTGAACAAAGTAATTATTATATGAATGAATGTCTTTGTTTACCAAATAGAGTCATCTATATGCTTGTTTGTGGATAAAGATTATCAAACATTACACTAAAAACAGAAATTTCCCAGGATAGGACAGTTATTCATATTTTTACTTTTAGATTAAATCATCCATCCATTACCATTTTATTAGAAAACCACTCTTCATCATTGGGAAACTAGTCCCATTAATTCCAGTCGGAGCCACCACACCAATCGAAAAAGGAGTTGCATTAAGGTCCCGACCGGGTGGTTTTCCCCAATGTTGTTGCAACGAATTTCGAGGCATCAATAGAATCCTAATACATCGACATGTGATTTGGGGTTGACGTGCCCAAATATGTCTATAATAACTAGCTATTGGCAGCGAAGAAGCTTGCAAATCTAATATATCAAAGCAGAGATAAGATGACAGTTATCTGGCCTTAGACACAAAGAAAACATAAACAAACTTTTCAAGTGCAAGTGCAGAATAGCAAAGAGAATGGACATTGAACATATAATGACAAAAGAAGCTTATATTGCTAGAATGAAGATGAGAAGCTTGAATGAATAGAGGAGGAATAATCTCCAAAAGTTTGAACCTTTAATATATTTAGCGTTCAGCCTTTTATAGGCCTTTTAAAATGATTCTGAGCCTACTGAGGCTTGAAGTCGTAATCTATCCTCTCTATCCCTTTAATTGTTTGATGCCCTAACTAGGCAAGCATGGGCTTGGAGGATTATTCTTCTGACAGCAGAGTAACTGCATTCAGATATTTTGGTTGCACAGGTAGGACTGTTGATGCTCCATGATTAGTTGTTACTGTGGCTATGTTGCACTGTCTATTCTCAGCCTCTATGTCGGTTTGGGGAGGAGCCGCGCATGATGTGGCCCTTTCTATGATTTAACAATGCATACATTCTATTAAAGCATAACAACGCTGCCCTCTTGTGGACCTCTATTAAAATAATGAGTATTTCTTCTTTAAATAGAAAACACAACAACGCTGAGAACTCCCACCCCTCTCTGTCCTTTTCGGACTTCAACAACCTTGAGAAATGATTAATTCCTTTATTGGGTCCGCCCTTGGGGTTATCGCAAGTCGCATTCGCCCTGCTCCCTTTGTATTTCGTTGAACAATGAAAATACATTAAAATTGCGAGAAAACATTGAAAATGGGCCTTCCGCGGACCTCAAATTTTATGTATTTCACTTCTTGGACCCTTTCGAGTTCAAGCTTCATCGTAATCGACGCTGCCCTGTTTCTCGTTGCATTTCTTTATATAACGAAATACACTAAAATTCGTTGAAAAATGGCTTTGGCGCGGACTTGAAAGATTATACATTTTGGTTCCAAAACCCATTGAGTCTGGGTCTCATTGTAATCGGCGCACATATATGCAAATGCCTCGCCCCATGGTTTCCACTGATGCAATGTGGGCCATCAATTTGTGCACGCGATTGATGGTCCACGTTGACTCAATGATCACTATCATTCATTCCACACAACTTGCGTCGATACCTCCGCTGATACTTCCATCGATGCGAACCACCTATAGCGATCATCGGCAATCGCTGATTGGCGGTGTCTAGCTCCGATTGCCACTACTTGGGATCGTCGATTTGCGATTTTCCACTTAGATCTAGGTCGTTGATCGGCCAGATCTAATGACAACTGTGCATTCTTGGGGTTTAAGCCTATGATAAGTGTTTTTGACTGATTTTGAAGTTTTTTAGCCTCTTGATAGTGCATTTTTGCCTTTCCAAGGGCCCTCCTCCCTTGCTTGTTTCGATCTTGGGATGATCTTAAGCACTTTTCAAGATTCGAAGAGCATTTTTTGGATCCCTTTGCATGATTTTAAGCAAACTTTGGAGACTTTGGGAGTATTTTGGATCCATTTTTGGGCCAAACGCCAAAAAAGCTAACACTAGATCCTTCTGGGGATGAAAGCATCCCTATCAGGTTTCAAGAACTACAGATCAATTCCTTTCCTGTAAAAAACAAGATCAAATCTTCCTCCTAGTGTTGATTGGGTATGGAGTCTATTTAGCATGAAATAAAAAACTCGAAAACAACATATTTACAATACCAAGGCTTGAAAGCCTTAACTGAAATAAAGTTTGAAGAACATCCCATTGAATGGGCCATCAAAAACATCTCCTCCTTCCTTTGATGCATTCCTTTTGAGAAAATAGTCACCAAACTGAAAATTGACCCGTTTTACCTTTCTATGAAAGGTTTCTTTCTCTTGGTTAATGTGTATATCTGCCAATTCATCAAATACTTGCAAAAGCCTATTGATTTGATCCTCTACTTCAAAAAATTTCCAACATTTGATATTATCAGGTAGAGATGGTCTATATTTCACCTCCTCTCTGTATGCTTTCAGCCTTGGATGTTTTGATTGGGAGGTTTTGTACACCTGCTGAATAATAAGGTCTACTTCATACTTTGCTGTGTCATTTATGACCTGAAAAGTTAATATGAAATATGAATCAATGCATTCTTGTGTGGGGGACATAAGGACTTCACCTGTTCCTACAGCTTCATCAGAGCAAGCCCTATCAAAGAACATGTCCCAAATCTATGGGCCTTCTTCCTCTGTGATCTGGAAAACTAATTTTTTAAGCTACATAGAGGCCAACTGATAAGGCTTGGTAATGTCAAGACCAAGCTTATCCATGGCAGCCTTGGGCATTGAATTATGGCTGGTAAGAGAACACTCAACCATCCCAAATTCATTAAAAATTTCTTTGAGGTACTTGATTTGGGAAATAAACATGCCTTTTTCTGAATGTGTAATTTCTAAACCAAGGAAGAATGAGAGTTCCCTAAGCATAAAAATCTTGAATTTAGCTTTCATTTCAACTACACAATTTTGGCTAAGCAACTTTGCATCACTACCAAAAATAATGTCATCAACATAAACAATAATAACTAAAAGATTATCATTTTAGTTTTGATATACAAATTACTATTATCTGTCCCTCTTTTGAAGCCTTGTTGTTGTAGGTATTCTAATATTGAGTACCATGTTATGGTTGCTTTGTTTAGTCCATATAATGCCTTTTGAATCCTACACACTTCCTAAGGATTGTCTAACAACTAAAAAGCTCCAAGATGCTCTATACAACCTTGTCTTTGAGCTCACTAATCAAGAATGTTGATTTTACATCCATATGATATACTTCGAAATTTTTATGATATGTAAATGCTAGAAGCATTATAATTTCCTATAATATTTCTACAAGATAAAATTTTTAATCAAATTCAATTCCTTCAACCTGAGCATAGCCTTTACATACTAATATAGCTTTATTTCTAATGACTTGTCCGTCCTCATTTAATTTGTTCTTAAAGACACATTTCGTGCCTATGACATTTATTTTATTGGTCTTGGAACTAATTACCAAGTATGATTTTTCTCAATATGATCTAATTCCTCATTCATACCTTTTATCCAATGCTTATATTGACTTGTATAAGAAAAATATTTTGGCTTAATCATGGAAAACATAGAAATGCGTTCTTGACTATAAGTACTTATCAAGCTTCTTCTAGTTTAAAATTTTGCTTCCTTATTGCCAACAATATGATTTGTAGGGTGATGCTTTTGTACATATATTGAGGGGGGGTTTTTGGGCGAGTTCACTTTTGCTCTTCTTCTTCTTCCTCTTGATTCTTTAATCCCTTCAAATTCAACATCATTGTTGGTCTGATCAAGTGGGATAATATATCTTGGTTGGTTTCTTTTGAGAGGTAAATCCTCATCCACTCTTACATTCATGTTGTATAAAATATTTCATGATATTTTATTTTAAAATATGCACCATTTGTTTCTAATTGAATATCCTAAAAATATCCATTCATTAGCTCTTGCATCAAACTTACCAAGATTGTCATCATTATTTTTGATGTAGCACTTGTTGTTAAAGACTTTGAAGTGCTTTATTAAGGCTAGTATTCCATACCACAATTCATAGGGAGTCTTGCCATTGTTGTGTCCAAGGTTTTATTTATTTAAAATATGGATTTTTTTATGAACAACTTCATCCTAGATAGAATTTGGATGATTTCTCTCCTCCAACATAGCTCTAGCCATTTGCTGCACTATTCTATTTTGTCTCTTATCCACACCACTTGGTCGTGGAGTGTTTACAATTGTAAATTGTATTCTTGTGCCAAATTATTCAAAAATATTATCAAACTCGTTTGATGTAAACTCTCCACCCTTGTGTGACCTTAGACACTTTAATTTACAATCACTTTGGTTTTCACCTAGAGCTCTGAATATCTTGAACTTTTCAACAGCTTCAGACTTCTCCTTCAAAAATGAAACCCACTTAAGATTGGCATAATCATCAATGATTAACATAAATTATTATTCACCACTTACAATTTTAGTTGTTCAGGGTACACATAAGTCTGTATGAGCTAGTTGTGGAGGCTTGGAAGATTAATTTTCTTTGGTCTTGAAAGGAACTTGAACTTGCTTGCCAATTTGACATGATTTACAAATTTTATTGTTTTCCTTTGAAATTTTAGGAAAGTGGCTTACAAATTCCTTTTTGGTGAGATTCACAATATGATCAAACTCTAGGTGCCCCAATATTCTGCACCATAACCAACAATCATCAATCTTCCTCAAAAAACATTTCTCATTTTCTTCATTTAGTAGGTATATATTACTTGATGTTCTTGTAGACCTTGCCACTACTTTACCTATGTTTGATGTTTTTGATTTCAGATCCTTTGGAGTGAAATGTAACATCATACCCCTGGTTACATACTTGAATCACACTCAACAAATTGTGCTTGAGTCCATCTATAAAAAGAATTTATTGAGCTTTGTCTCTTCCATTTACCAAGTCGACTATGCCTTTTTGTATGATCTTTCTTGGAGCATCATTACCAAAAGTAACATTCCCTAATTTGTCTTCTCTTAATGACAACATAATGACTTCTATCTCTATTTGTATGTTCGGAGAATTCACTTTCCACATGCTAATGTTTTCCTTGGTTTTTGGCATATAAGACAATACCACATTCTTCTTTTTTTCTTCCTTATTCTTCTTCCAACTTTTGGGTTTCTTCTTATGTTTTCTTTATCTGAGAATCCGAGCTAAATTTGTTGGTTCTACACTAAGTTTCTTGATCTCCATAGTTTTGAAATTTATAACATTAGCTATAATCAAATAATGGAGAAAAATGATTGTTTTCCTTGGGATTATTCCTATGCATATTTACAAGTATGCTATCTCTATTTGATTGATAAGATTTATTTATTTTACTTCTCTTTTGATTATTTCCTATATATGCTCTACAATATTACAATATTATGTCCAAAATGTGTACATGAATAACAATAACCATTGAAAATAATTATTACCTTGGAGAAATTTACCTCTGGGGATATGATCCATTGATTCTTTGATGACTTTCTCTTTGAGGGGGACAAGGTCTTTGCTGATTTCTTGCTTGATCATTGTGGTTATTCAAATGCATGTAGCTTGCACTCCTTTGTTTCTATTGGTTTTTATTAGTGTCTCTTATTACCTTTCTGCCATGTTCTTCTTTTAAGCATTGATACTTTTGATCATTTATTTGTATTCCATTGCTTTTACATCATTTTAGTGCTTGAATGAAGTTGATTAGTTATTTTTCTTCAATTTTCTTTGAACTTTTCTCTTCTTCATAACCGAGCCATTCTTTATGAGAGGGGATGTTTGAACACTCATAATTTCATCCAATTTGTTAGATACTTTAATAAACTTCATATTTTGATTGAGTTGTGTCTAAGTATTTTCTAATTATTTTCTAAGAGAGATTGCTTCTTCCTCTAGCTTTTCAAATTCCTTTCGCTTCTCTTTCAGTTGTTGTAAAAAAGTATCTTCAATCTTCTTTTCTTCGTCCAATTCTACTTAGAGAATAATAATTAATGGACCCTTATATTTTAGCTCTTCTCTTCCATGCATAGCTAGAGGTTCTTTGTGCTTCTTATTCTTTTTCTCGATACTTTGTATTTCTTCCAAGGTACTTACTAATTCTCCTTCAAGATCTACTATAGCTTCTTCTTCTATGTCATAATTATCTTACCTTCATCTTGGGTTTCTGTGGCCATGCATGAAATATTTTGTTCTTTATTCATCAAAGGGCTATTCATCTTCATATTCTGAGGAATTTTTGTCTTCTTGGGTATAAAATATCTTCTTCTTGAAGTTTTTTCCTTCTTTATTTTCCTATTTTTATCCTTCTCTTTATGGTCATATTCATTCTTTTATTTTTCATGTGGGAATTTAGATGCACAATGACCTAATTTTCCACAATACAAGCATTTTAAGGGTAACTTACCTTTGTACTTTCTGGATCCTCTGTTCAATCTTATTATAAATTTGGCCTCTTCTTCATCATATCCATAATTCAAGTATTCTTGATATTATTTGTTCTTCTTGACAAATTTGAAGGTTTCTCCCTTTGATGTAGATATTCCTTTTAAGGTTCTCATTTCATAAGCTATCAATGTTACATGTAATTAATCCAATGTTAATATATTGAAATTTTACATCTCCTCAATGCATAATACTTTGGCACTGAATCTGGAAAGCATGGATCTTAGCACACCTTTTGAACTACAAAGGAGTCATTCACAAGTTCATCAAGTCCACTTATGGTATTAACTATTTCATCCACCTAAAGAAAGGATTTGGTCATGTCCTCATTTTCATTCATATTTAATGATTCAAATTTCATTTTATAAACTTGGATTTTGGCTTTCTTTACCTTACTATAACCTTCATAGAAACTCATCAGCTAATCCCATATTAAGCCACCTAGAAATTCATTCATTGCTTTAGCATTGTAAGTGAAATCAAGCTTATCAACATTGCCAAGCAATACATCTATATTTTTAATATCCATTATACACAATATCATAGACATATTCACTAAGAGACATTATGTAAGTTCTCATTTTTACCTTCTAAAAATCATAATTCATTCCAATGAATATAGGATCCTTGTTGGTGAAATTTCCATCCTAGTTGGCTATGTCTCATATCTACCTTCTGTTTGTTAGACTGATGCTGAAGGAACCTATTCTGATACAAATCTATAGAAACCAAGAAAATACTAAGGAGGGGAGAATTAGTATTTTAAATTTTTTAACAATTTTTTAGCCATATAAAGACGTTCAAGAATGCAACTGAGTACCAACCACATAAAGTTTGAACACAAGATTTTTATGTGGAAACCTCTATGGAAGAAAACAACAAATTCTTTTTGATCATGATGTAAATGTAAGAAAAAAATCCAAATTACATCAAATCATGTAAGCACCAACCTATAGGAGGCTCCAACCCCTTTCTCTTTGTAGGTACCCACTTGCTGGAAGCACCAAGTCCTTGATCTTTATAGGAACCAACATGAATGAGACTCCAATCCCCTTGATGTACAAACACCTGCTTTCTCAAGCTATCAAATCCTTATTTCAACAATTTGCAAACTAATACATGAGGCCCTTCAATTAAAATATCACTGAAACCAATGTTTAATTAACAAATCTACTAATCTTTGCTCTGCAACAACCTTTCTTTCTCTAGTTCTCTGATTCAATTAAAGCTCGCCAGCATTTCTTATTATATAATATGTTCTTTGATTAAATTTTGTTTTCTGTAATACGATTCATAATTATTCATATATACAATATTTAAACTCCCTCTTAACTAACCTGCACACACAATACTTTGCACAACAAATTTATGCCTATTCTCACTCAAATCACTCCAATTTAACATTCAATTTCATTTATTCTACAATAGTGCAACTTCCTCTCTTCATTCCTCACTCCTGCATTGTTCTTCACATCCACAAAAACTTCTCTACTTGATTTTCATGAGTACTACACCATCTTATGTCATCTTGTTTCCTTTTATATATGTGACCACAACATATTTTCCTTTTAAAATAGACTTTAATTCCTTAACCAAAGTTTGGTGCCCAAATGCCAAATTTTATGTTCACGACCCCTTATTTTCACACTCCATAGAGCATATGATTGTGGGCCCGAACCGAGGGCTTAAGCCCAAGGTTCTTAGATTTGACCCATGGAAATTAGTTTCCTAATGTTAATTGTTTACCACTTTCTAATGTGTGACAATGCGCTGATTGAAATTAATGAAAACAATGTCAAATACTGTCCCCTCTGGCTATCCAATTTTTAATGGGGGGTTTGATATTTTTCTTGGGTCATCATTTACCACTGGGACACATGATCATTAACAAGTTTAATCGACCCCATCCCTTTGGTGGTTTATAAAAAAAATAAGGACCCTTTGATTTCGATCTAGTGACGTGACTGCCATAATTCATTAACATTGTGAACCCTTGTAGAATAGGCTCCTGGTGTGAACATCAAGGCCCTTCCACCTCATATGCTAGGTCACTTCTACATTATCTCTCTACCACTTTTCATGCCATGTCACTACCACTTCAATATGACGTGTCACTCAGAAAAGGGCCACTTGGCTACCCAAAAAGACCAAATCCACCTGCCATGTGTCACCACCCTAAGGCTGTCACATCATCATTTGAGCCACATCACTACCACTTGGTTCTATATGTGCTACTATGTCATCATCTAAATACTTCTTCAGGTGAGTTTCATGCATTAATGATTTTTCATGTAGAATCCCTAATGTTGATCTAAGACATTGGATCAAATCAATCCCAATTTTTGGATCCATCACATGCCATACTAGTCATTAACCCCATTCATGTTTTTTTACTTTATGTGGATCTAGGATGTTGGATTAAGTCGTTTTCCATTGTCAAGTTCATCATGTGCAAGTCGACATACTAAATTCCACACATGTTGTGTAGATGATATCAATCATAGCTATTGATTTTTCATTTAGTGCTTATGCCATTTACTTGTCATCATCCTAGCATAATTTCCATGTCATCTATGGTCCACCTGTTAATTGCTGATTTTTCCACGTCATTAGCCTACCACTTGACTCCTCAAAATATGTACCAGGAATTTTTGCCTACCACTTCACTGCTTGAGATCATCTATGTGAAAATAAACTTAAGTCTTGATTGGTGGTATCCTAAGCGCTTGGGAATTGGCTATTGGATCCCTAACAACCAAAGATTGTGACCAATGACTGTTGAGTCATCTCCCATCGTTCATCGACACATTCCTCCTGAGATTGCACCTTCCACTTGACGTTTGACATTGATTTGATGGGGTGGGGCCCTTGCAGAACCTTGAGTTTCCTAGAACCATGATCACTAAACTAACACACTTAAAACATTGATTTCTCATTATTTCATTGGGAGCTAGGATACGTAACATATATCACTGGGAAGTTCTCTAAGAGGGATATCTAACCAAACACTTGGATTCTTCATTGGAGCTACAAAGTTGAGGAAATACCTTCAAATATAGGCTACCCAACAAAAAACCAAATGACATCTTGAGATTAACATAAAAAATACTAAGACATCAATGACATGACTTGACATCATATCAACATACTCAATAAATTTCAAAAACTTGTAGATTTCTTTTGTCCGACCATATATTTATGGGTGATATGTTATGTTGAGATTCAATTTTTTGAAACAATTATTACAAAATATTTCCAGTGAATGCAAGGTCTCAATCTATCATAATTAAATTAGTAATTCCATGGAGTTTAAAAATATTTTCCATGAGAACTATAATACCATGGAGACTTTTAAAGGATGTTGTAAGGCACAAAATGAGAAAATTTAGAAAGGTGATTAACCATTACCATGGCGATCATTAATTTGTTTCTTGATCTTAGTAAATCCACACCAAAATCCATACAAATCTTGGTCCATGTGTTATTTGGAATGGTTAAAGGTTGTAATGCTCCTAGAGGCTTCACCATCTCCTTATTGTGTCACTAGAAAATGCCACAATATTCCACAAAGGTGCAAATACTTGTTTTCAGGCCTTACCAAAATAATGAAATCCTAATATTTCATATGGATTTTGAGACCTCAAGTGACCCATTGTTAGAGAAGTATTTATTTCAAATAACTCTTGGGATTTAAATATCAAATCTTGGATAAAAAGATACACCCTCTATAGTGGAGCTCATTATCATGCCTAGTGTAGACCAAATGGGCATGGGGGATGATTTCTAGTTGGTGGATCATGTGAACTATATTTACATCTATTTACCATTGTTCATTTCTCTAAGAAAGAGAAGGAAATCATGGAACATTCTTTTTCACATTTCTTGAACAAAGTATTAGACACCACATTCTACTTTCCATTCTTGTCGATAATCTCATAATTTTAATGTAATATTTCAGCGAACCACTTTTTCTACTTCATGGAGGACAACCTCTATACCAAGAAAAATTTAGTATGTGATGATCTATTTTAATTTGGAAATGGTTCCCATCAAATAAGGACACCATATATCAATTGCATGAAGAATGGTTAAAATTTCATTTTCATAGGTAGGTTTTCTGAAGTTTCTATCATGTAAATGATGTTTGGTGAAAGGCATTAAGTGTCCCTCTTGCATTAACATTATCTCAGTTCATTTTTTGAAGATACAATATTCTAAAGGAATCCTTATTGAAGTTGGGAATGGATAATATTGGGGTAGTACACATAGCATATTTTAAAGGCTAAAAATTCCTTTTGTCCACATTTTTTCAAGAAACCATATTTTTTCAGTGAGGTGATATATGCTAATGCAACTCAATGTGAATGACTAAAGCATAACAATTCAAAAGACTTTAGTAAGAATACAAAGGGGAAAAAAGGATATAAGCCTAAGTAATAATTAAAGCTCTAAACTCATTGACTATGTTGTTAAGTTTATTAGTTAATTGAGTTAACACAGTCATTCACCTTAAGGTTATTGTTGGCATTGTTGCGTTGGAATTTTTGTCAGTAGTGACATGGATCTTGGTTTTGGTTGGGACATGATATTGTGTTTTGATGTAGTGTATTGGCAATATTTTATTACTTATTCTTTGGTGCAGAGTATTCTAAGGGATGGAATATGATGGTTTTGATATATTTCTGATGCTTGTATGACAATTGATGATACATGGAAAATATCAAAGAGAAGCTACTAATGATGTTTTTGAATGTTTTATTGATAGAAAAATTTATGCTAGCTTGTCCTGTTTAGTCCACATAATTATGAAGAGTAGTGTTTTACATACTATATAAAGTACACTGCTTTCCCGGCTGTAGTCTGCATAAATCTTGGCATACATTGAAACATGTTCCTCCCATATGGCACATCAAAACCACAACTTGAAGTCTCAATTCTTTTCATATCAATGGTAAAACCCATGGTAAATCTCCTTGGGTTTATTTCGGCCCCATGGTTTTATAGTGACTCAATTTTCCATCAAAAGTTCCCATGTTAAATCCCATGGTATTTTGGGTTGGCTCAAATTTGGTAATCAACTCTAATGTGTATAAATTTCTCATTATATGGAACCAAAGTGTGTGATTGCATTGTGTGATTGTGTATCAAGTTAAGTAATCTCTAGTATGGACATTGGTGTCTCCGACCTAGAGCATGATCATATATCTGGTTGTTTCTCTAACCTTGTTATCACAAAATCCAACCTTGATAGGCTGTTGACTAGGAAGAATTTGAGTAACTATTTCAAACCAAACTTTTGGCTCAGGCTTAGCCTCCTCAACCTGAGAGGGCTCTCTCACTAGGTTAAAGATTTTAGTTTAAAGATTAGATGGCTAAATCTATGGAAAAAACAAGTGAAAAAAGGTATAAATGGTTGAACACAATCAATAAACATCCATTGGGCTTATGGAGTTAGAATATGTTTCAGTATCACATCAAGATTAGCTTAACATGGAAGTCAGGGCATAAAGAGTCTTATTATATCATCAAAACAGAGAAATAATGTAAGGAACACAGTCTATAATCACATGAAGGAAGTTAGAGCATTGTCAATGAATTCTAAGTAACATGTGTTCATACCATTGCAAGTGAGTAAATGAAGAAAACTATGAGAAAATCAAACATTAAAACTCTCTTATGAATCTTGAGTAGTGAAGTCAAAATCTTTGTATTAACATAGTCTCCCACAATGACACAATATGACTGTTTCTTTTGAAAATTTCTAACCCTGAGGCATTCCACCTCTTGTCCTTTATAGATTTTTCATTACAATCTTGGATTCCCTGATCCAACATGAGACGAATTCAAATTTCCTATCTTGACACCTATTCATTCCTAAAACAAACTATTAATTACAAGTAGCAATTACTAACAGTTTTAGAGTCCTAATACAATTAGGATTACAACTCCTTATTATGATGGTAAGAACTTAAACTAGGAAATAAATTCGATACTTAATAGCTGCTCCTCCTTAACTTCAACCTTGGTGATGTCCATAACACTCCAGCTGGCCTTCAATAACTTCTCCTTCATCTGTCCTCAAAACTAGGCAATTATCCCCTACAGTGTAGTCTTGGTCTTCAATGGTGTTCTTCGAATCTCCTGCTAACCAAACTAGCCCCTTTAATCATATAACACATGTTGAACTAGTCATAGAACCCTGCTCTTACACTTGTGCCAAAACTAAACTCCTTGAAGTTGCCTGCACAAAGTCAAACTGGATGCGCTATGAAATAATTGTTTTTTTTTGTAGTGCAAGGCTTAATTCTTGCATATATCCTTCATTTCTTGAGTTTTCTTTACTTAGGTTTTAAAACTTTTCAAATGATCTCCTTACATTTCTGCAGCAGCATCCTTCTCCAAAAATAACCCCTTTCTTCTTTTGAAGATTTACCAAAAAGAACAAAGTTGCACCTACAGCAATTTCGTAGTGCGCTACGAAATTGTTGTGCATGTTACCTATAGTAGTTTCGTAGCACGCTATGAAACTGCTGTGTGAATCAATTTACACAGCTTGTTTCAAAAACTTTATTTTTGAGGATTCTTCACAATTTCTTGTTCATCATGTACATATGCCACATATACCTAACATCACCAATCCTTGAAAACTCTTCAAAAATTAATGCCTTTGTTTCAACCAAAATTGTTGTTAGGGTTTCATCACTTACTTTCTTGTTCATTTGTGTTGAGGTGGACCTCCAGGCTTGCTCAGCTGAATTTCAAGGTCTTCAATTTGTCCTTTCGTCACCCTGATATTAGTTCTTAATCTGTCATTGATCATTCTGATATACCTTGCTTCCTTGATTGCAGGGACAATCTAGGTGAAATATTAAGCGTCTCTGCTAACTACTTCAGGTTTTGGAACTTTTCCATCTTCCCACATGGCCTTTATTCTTTTGAAATTGGCTTTTTCAATTGCATGTTTCCTTGTACTTTTATTAAGTTGAGCAATCTCAATATTGGCAAGCTACAATTTCTTCTCGACTTCCTCAAAGTTATTTTCTTCTTCTTGAGTATCAACTGCTCTGTTTTTGTCATCTTCGTGCATGAGTGATGGTTGCACTACTGGAACTACGAGCTCTTCACAAAATCATGATATCTCCCTGTCTCACTTACCTTCGGCTCTACCTCTTGTAACCTTTTGGACTGCCTAGTCACAGGCCTTCTAGGCTTAAAAACAAATTCTGAAACCTGATCATCAAACTGTAGCTTTTTGGAGGATTTCAACTTCTTTGACTTGCTCTCACCTAATTCAATGAAGTTTTCTTGGACTAGCAGGGACTCCTCAATGTCAGTAGCCTGAAGAAGATCATTCAAATTTCCCTTTGAGGCTGGGCTTTCATCAGTGACCACTGTTTTACCCTTTTCTTTGGCCATTTGGCTTCTAGTTACCCTTCTCTGGATTGTTTCACCAATGGACTACTCTTGTGCTGCTTCTTTATTCTGAACTTTCTTCTTCTGTGCTTGCTGAGGAATATCTTGAACAACCAATGGTGTTCTAGTCACTGGCTCCTTAACTTGTTTTCTAGCCTTCAGTTTAACAAACCTACTTGACCTTTCTTTTGCATGGTGACTAATCACTGGTGATGATATTTCCTTAGCCCTAGCGCTAAGTCCTGTTTCAGCTCTAAAACCAGACATAAAGAGAAAAGAAGACCACTCTCTATCTACCTTCTGAAGTTCATGCAAGACCATTAATTTAACTAAGCCATGATGGAACAATGATGATTCACATGCCTCTTTCTTCAATTGTATTTATCAGACATCTTGCCTAAGCTCCGAAACAGAAAGAAAGGTAGATATAGAGATATTATGCCAGTGAAATGCAAAAGGAGTTTGAAATGGTAAGAATACACCTTGTGGTATCTTCCTTCATAGGTGAAATACCTTTGTATGCATGAGAGTAAGTTGGCAAATGAATCTTTGACATAACCCCTTGGCACTGCTCTAGTTAAATTTGTGTCTACAAACTCTGGCTTTAGGAATATCTTGCAGGGTGCCATTTCAAACTTGAAATCTTAAACCACTTTTCCTGACCTCTAGGAATTTCTGTGACTAAAGATATCACTTCAGGAGAAACTGGCAATTCTAACACCCCAATATTTGTATGTAAACCTGTGAAGTTAAGAGCAAATTCCTTAGTCACCTGGCTATGTCCTCCCTGTAGTTTCTCACAAAACCTCCAACAACCTACTTTTTTGAAAGTTTCTTCCACTATTTTATCCTTTGTGAGAGCATCTAAGCCTTCGGGTTCAGTTCTCAGACATCGGCTTAACCTGTGATTCTTTCTTTCTTCTGACATTTATCCTTCGAAATCCCTGCAAATAGAACAATCTGGAAGAAAATGCCTTGCTTAATTGAAGAGATGCCTCGCTTGAAACTTGCGGAAGAATTCTGGTCTCTGCTCACCCTAGGTTTGTTTACTTCGAACTTAAGAATATCAGCAAGTGTCTCTTGCATGAATATGACCAAGATCAACACGTATATGACCAAGATCAACTAACCCTTTCCTTTTTTGAAATTTGGAATGACTGGGGACAAATGACCCCTAATGAATCTAATGATGGATATGAATGGTTGCATGTGAGTGGTAAGGTTCATGGACTAACACCTGATGATGAAAATCTAATGGATTCTGGGGGATTTGATAGCTAGACAAGATTGAACACGAATCCCCGATTTCGTAGCGCATCCAGTGTAAATTCAGGACTCTGGGCTACAAAAACGCTTAGATAGTTTCGTAGCGCGTTCAAAAGTTTGAAATGACTAGACACATGCAACGTAAAACATGATATGGGATCCATAAGGGGAAAAACAAAGTTGTTTAAATTTATTTGATGATGGAAATGAGACTCTAACCCTATGACTTAAATTCTAAAAACATAAAAATGACTTGACCATGACTGGCACAAAAATTTAGAAACCATGTAGGTTGTCCAAATTTTTAAAGAAATTTTTACAGTGATAACAGTGGCTCCACTTGGGATAGTGTGCCCTTGTGGTACACTAAGAACCTATAGTTCTAGTGCTTTATCCATTTATTATAAAAACAAAAATTTTCTTGACAAGCATCCTCTTCAAACTATTTGGGCCTTCACCTCGGGCTTAAGATTTCTGTTTCAGCTTGTCATTATTAGCAAAAACTGACAAAAATGAGGATGTACAATGCTATGAGACATTGGTAATACTTCAACAATGATAATGCTTTAGGAACCTACCATTAACAGGCCCTCCAGCATATGATCCTCCATCAATTTCCTGTAGTATATAAGTGTTGTTCCCATGAAAACCAACAATTTGAAAAGGACCCTTCCATAAATTCTCAAACTTACCATGTTTTCCTTTTTCTTCAATTATGACCTCCCATTTCAACACTTTGTCTTGAATCTGAAAACTTTCTTCTTTGATCTTTTTATCAAATGTACTCTTAATTCTATTCTGAGCATGTTGATGACTATCATAGACTTCACTTCTCTTCTCTTGTAGGGATATCAGCTGGTTGATTCTCCTTTGAATGGAATTTGGTTCTTCTTCAAGGCCTTGAATCAACTTCATTATTGGTACTCCAAGTGATGTTGGAAATATAGCTTTAGCACCATAAACTAGTTCATATGGCGAAGTCCCAATTGATCTCTTTGTACAAATCCTATCAGCCCATAAGGCATACTTCAGCTTTAAGTGCCAAGCTTTCTTGTTCTCTTGCAATACCTTTTTGATGATTCTAACAATTCTCTTGTTTGATGATTCAACAATACCATTTCCTTGCGGATAGTAAGCAGCAGAATGTCCAAGAGTAATGTGATATTGATGACAGACATTGATCAATTTCTTAGACTTGAAAGCTTGAGCATTATCTGTTATAATCTTCATGGGGCAGCCAAATTGTTAGGTCCCTATAATACTAGTGATTACCCCATTACTATTGTAGTTGTATCCCTTATTAATATTGTTGTGCCCCTATTGTCCCCATATTTTTATTACTGTGCCCCATAGAATCCCTCTAATTGTTATTTTTGTGGCTTTATATATATTATTGTTAGGTCGGCTGGGTTATACTGTGACTCCTTAGACTCCTATATATAGAAAGGAGGTTTTGTCATTTGAATCATCCAAGAATTTTTTTTGTGTAATGTAAAAGGAGGTTTCCCCCTCGAAGAGGCTGAATTCTAAGGCATTGATCTCTCTTTCTATCTTTTTGTGAGCTGGTTTCATAACATTTGGTATCAGAGCTTTGGATTCTAGGGTTTCACTGCTCCAAATAGGTCATCGTGGAATTTTCGCTATAACTTTTTTCTGTGATGTTTCAGAAGTGAAAGAAAAACCCATTTGAGATGAAATCGCACTGAATCTCGGGTCCGAATTTCAGAGCTTTTCGTGCTATATTTGCGGAGAAATGATATGAGGAAGTTGGTCTTTTTGCAGACACCTGAATTACATTCCAAACAGGTGACCGGGGGAAAATCGTCATAACTTTCTCTCTGAGTATCAGATTGAAATTTTGTAAGAAGGTACAAAACGAGGATGGACTGTAGTTTCTTGTATATATTTTTCAGTGCCAAAGGTTGAAACAGTGACACATGGAACTTCATACAAGTTCGCTCTTCTGGAAAGGTCTATAATCAGGTCATCTTGGGAGATTGTGCATAATTATTTCTTGGAGAATCCAATTTGGATCAGACTGATGGCATTGGAAAGAGGACGTAGAGGTATACTACATATCACAATTTCAAAACTGGATGATCCGAAATTACAGAGATACATTAGATTCAATATCAAGCTCCTACAAAGTGAAAAAATGTGTGTAGTTTTTTTTAAATTTTTGCATAATCTTGGTTTGAAAAATTAGTTTGAAGGAATTCAAAGGGCATAGTAAAGCATTATTATCGGTAATTGATGCCCCGAGGAAAGAAAATGCAAACACCTAGTAAGCAACCTGAAAGCTCTAGAATGACTCATGAAGAAAAGGAAGAAATGCAACATGATATATCAAAATTACAAGACCAAGTGCAACAAGTGTCACTTGCACAAAATGTAACAGAATCTAAGATGAAAGATATAGAAGCTAAGATGGATGGTTTAAAGAAAGGTGTAGAAGCTAAGATGGATTGTTTAAAGAAAGGCGTAGAAGCTAAGATGGATGGCATGGAAGCTAAGATGAATGGCATGGACGCTAAATTGATGGCTGGATGATAAGATGGAAGAATTGAAGATAAATATGAATAAGTTGCTACAAGAAATTGTCACTAATGGTGAAAGGGTACTAAAGGAAACTCATGATGAGAACAAAAGAAATGTTAATCATGATTTCATAGACTCTAATTTTGGATTGAAGTCCCACCATATTCCAAAAATTGATATGAGGAAGTTGGATGGCAAGGATCCTACAACATGGATATTACAGATGGAGCAATTTTTCGATCTCAATAATGTGCAAAACACACAAAAGGTACGTATTGCAACTTTATATTTGGAACCAAATCAGTTTGTATGGTATCAATGGCTTTGCTCTTGTAAACAAATTATTACTTGGGCAATTTTTACGGAAGAATTGACAGCACATTATGAGGATACAAAAAGCAACACTTTTTTTAGCCAATTGATAAGCAAACAAAAGGGTTCAATAATGGAGCACATTGAAGAGTTCCAAAATTGAACATAAGGGTAAAAGATATTCCAGAGGAGCATAGGATTGATGTGTTCATAGGGTCTTTAAAGGATAATATCCAACATGATGTTCACCTTTGGGGACCTGATTCATTAGAGAAGGCATCAGGTTAGCAAGAAAAATGGAAAGCAAAATTATGGCAACCAAGAAGCATACCACTCACAACTATAAAGATGGAATTGTTGTCCCTAGTCTTCCACAACCTATAAGGTTGACACCACAACAATTG
>APFE030987264.1:144666-208732 GCA_000404065.3 Pinus taeda
GGGCACTCAGGATTTTTAAAAACTTACCATAGGGTTAAGAAGGAATTTTTTTGGGAGGGCCTTAAATCAGATATTTAAAAGTTTGTGGCGGAATGTTTGGTTTGCCAGCGAAATAAAGTTGAAACAATTAAGACACTAGGTTTATTACAACCTTTATCCATTCCAAGCCCACATTGGGAGGAGGTTTCAATGGATTTTATCACAGGTTTACCCAAGTCTGAGGGAAAGAGTGTCATCATGGTGGTAGTTGACAGACTTACCAAGTATGCACACTTTTGTGCATTATCACATCCATTTAAAGCTAATACAGTTTCTACTGCATTTATGGAAACAATTCAAAAGCTACATGGAAACCCAAAGATTATTGTAAGTGACAGAGATCCCATTTTCACTGGAAATTTTTGAACAGAATTATTTTCTTGTCTTGGTTCTCAGTTAGCTCATAGCTCATCTTATCATCCTCAATCTGATGGGCAAACTGAGATAGTAAACAAATGTTTGGAAGGATAATATCTTCGTTGCGTTGTATCTGATAAACAGACACAATGGGTCAAATGGTTGCCTCTGGCTGAATGGTGGTATAACACTTCCTTCCATACAACAACAAAAATGACCCCATTTATGGCACTTTATGGATATCAGGCACCATCCATCACATCATATTTAAGAGAAAAATCTAAGGTTCAAGCAGTGGAACATCACATCGAACGTCAACAACAAGTCCTCCAACTCTTAAAGGATAACCTCGTGTTAGCACAGAATAGAATGAAACAATAGGCAGATCAACATCGCATCGAAAGAAGTTTTGATGTAGGTGCTTGGGTATTCCTACGGCTACAACCATATAAAAAAATGTCCCTCAAGCAAGCTAAGAAGGATAATAAATTATCACCAAAGTATTATGGTCCGTACAAGGTGTTGCAAAAGATTGGTACTATGGCACACAAATTTGAGCTTCCTGCAGCGTCTCGAGTGCACCTAGTTTTCCATGTTTCATGTTTAAATAAGGTTATAGGTGACAAGCTCCTAGTTCAAACAATATTGCCAAAACTTGACGAGGAAGGAAAAATTATATTGGAACTAGAAGAATTCATAGAAACAAGAACTCGACAACTATGAAATCGATCAATTTCAGAGTATCTCAGCAAGTGGAAGAACTTATCCACTGAAGATTCCACATGGGAGGATGAGAATTGTATACAGAAGCATTCAAAACTACTCAAGCATTGAGGACAACACTTTTTTTGAAGGAGAGGGGCATGATAGGTCCCTATAATACTAGTGTTTACCCCATTACTATTGTAGTTGTATCCCTTATTAATATTGTTGTGCCCCTATTGTCCCCATATTTTTATTACTGTGCCCCATAGAATCCCTCTATTGTTATTTTTGTGGCTTTATATTATTATTTTTAGGTCGGATAGGTTATATTGTGACTCTTTAGACTCCTATATATAGAAAGGAGGTTTTGTCATTTGAATCATCCAAGAATTGTTCATTTGTGTAATGTAAAGGATGTTGCCCCTCGAAGACGCTGAATTCTAAGGCATTGATCTCTCTTTTCTATCTTTTTGTGAGCTGGTTTCATAACACAAATCGAGACAGTATATTATTTTCTAAGAAAGAAATAATCACAGAATCATTTGCTTGCCTTGTTGGAATTGCCTCTATCCATTTGGTGAAGTAATCCGTTGCTGTAAGAATCCAGTGATGTTGCCTTGATGAATGAGGATGTATCTCTCCAATAAAATCTAGCCCCCACTACTGAAAAGGAGCTTCTACATAAATATGGATCAAAGGCAAAGGTACAAGCTTCTTTCTTCCTTAAAAAATTTGGCACTCATGACATGCAGTGTTCTTCTTGTAGATATCCTTAAATAGTGTTGGCCAAAGATATCTGGCTCTTAGGATCGTGTTTGCTGTAGCCTTCCAATAATGATGTCCTCCGCAATCTCCTTTACGAAATTCTTCAATAACTCTATCAACTTCTTCTTCAAGGAGACAATTTAGCAAAATTCCTCCTACATCTTTCCAAAACAGATTTTGATCACATACAAAATATCTCAAAGACTTCAGCTTAACAAACCTTGCTTTGGACTTCGTTAGATTTGCAGGAGCTTTATTATGCTGTAGAACAAAATCCAAATCCTTATACCATTCTGAAACCAAGAATTTCTCATTAATTTGGACCAATGCTTCCTCATTTTCAGAAATTTCTGAGATTTCTACATTCAGATTTATGTCAAGACAGTCCAAATTTGACTGAGTCATTAGCTTTGCCAAGCCTTGACCCTTCACCAATTTGGTTGGTTTTATGTCTATATCATATTCTATCAATTTGGCTTTCCACTTTCCCCTCTTACCATCAGGATCTGTTTGACTTAGAATATCTTTTATTACAACACTTGGAACATATCCACAATTTGAGAATGTAGAACATAGATTCTGAAATATTTTATAGCTTTCACTAAGGCATAAGCTTGATTTTCTAGAATATTGTACTTCAGTTCAACATTTGCTAATGTCCCACTAAAGAAATAAATAGGCTGTTCAATACCTTGCTTTCCTTTTTGTAGTAGAACCCAACAATTGTATTCTCGGAAGCAAATGTAAAAATAAGAAATTCTTTGGAAAAATCTTGACTGATGAGGACCGATGCTTGTGTAAGTGCCCTCTTGATTTCTTCAAAATATTTCTTCGCTTCAGCTGTCCACTTAAAGTCCACTCCTTTCTTTATCATCCTTGTTATATCCTTGACAATTTCAGCAAAATTAGGAATGAAGCGCCTAACAAAATTCACCTTTCTAAGGAAAGATTGGATCTCTTTCCTACTTCTTGGCAGATCTACCTTTTGAATTGCATTAAATCTATTAGGATCAGTCCTAATTCCTTCTTCAGAAATGATATGACCAAGTAGCTTGCTTGATGTTAAAGTAAAGATAATTTTAGTAGGATTAAGAGAGATACCAAACCTTCTACATTTCAGCAGAATTTTCTCTAGGTGTTTCAAATGATCTTCTTCTTTCCTTGAAAAGGCTGTGATGTCATCAAGATAAACAACCACTGGTTTATCCTTTTCTTTAGCAAAAGCAATATCCATTGCTCTTTGAAAGGTGGTCCCCGCATTTATGAGACCAAAAGGCATCTTGGTGTACATGAATGTGCCCCATGGTGTTGTGAAGGCTGTCTTCTCCTGATCATCCAATGCACAAGAATCTGATTGTACCCTGAGAAACCATCAAGCGTAGACATTCTTTGTGAACCAACAATATTTTGCAAAATTGAATCCATCTTGGGAAGAGGATAGTTGTCCTTTAATGAAGCCTTATTAAAATTTTTGAAATCAATACAAATTCTGATTTCTCCACTCTTCTTTCTAACCGGAACCAAGTTTGCAAACCAATTTGAGAATCTGGTTGGGACAATGATTTTAGCATCAAAGAGTTTCTTAATCTCCTTTTCAATCAATGGCATGAGAAGCAGATTAATTCTTCTTAACTTTTGTTTGAAAGGTTTCTCATTCTCTTTAATAGGAATAGTATGCTAAATAATGGAGGGATCATATTGTTTTAAGTTAGCATAACTCCAAGCAAAAACATCAACAAACCTTTTCATCATCTCAACATATTTGACTCTCATATTAGCTGAAAGAAACTTTGAAATTTTGATCATCTTTGGTAAGGCTGAAGTACCCAGATTGCAGCTTTCTATTTCTTCTTCATCAGCTTGTATCTTTGGCAATTTGAACACATCATTCCAATCGAACAACTTCTCAAGAGGAATTAGACCCTTTGGTATTGAATTATTTTTTAATTGTAAGACTTCAAAATTTTCTTTAGACTCAACAAGCATGTTTTGTTGATCTACTTGAGTACTTTCAAATTCTTTTTTCAATTCAATAAAATTCTTTACCTGTTGATCATCTTTAAAGACTTTCCAATTGGTGATATTATCTGGTATAGCTGGTCTATGATGAACTTCAACTTCATATTTTTCAGAAGAATGAATGGGAATGACAAACAAACTTGCCAAAACAACAATGGAATTTTGGTCTCTAGTTTTGATAGTGAAAGAATATGCTTGAAAATTTTCCAACATATCTAAAAGTGGATTTTTGTATGCTCTCATTCTTACATCCTTTGTTTGATAGACACCCTCAATGTGTCTAATAACCAATTTGGAATCTCCAAAGACGGAAATATTCTGAGCCTTCATTCTTATCAAAACTTCTAGCCCCAAAATCAGAGATTCGTATTCAGCCATATTATTTGTGCAATCAAAATTTAGTTTGTAAGTGTAAAACTTACTTTCATCACTTGGACTTGTGATCTAAATTCCAGCTCCTTCCCCTTCTTTTCTTACTAATCCATCAAAGTACAAAGACCACCATCCCTTCATCTCTTTCTCATCTTCTTGCTTATTTTCTGAGTGCTTATTTTCTATTTTCATCTCTTCTAGTCCACTATCAAATGACTCATTAAAAAGAATGGTAGATCCAAGTTCAGTATCAAATGAATAAATAGGAAAATTCTGAGGTTTGTCTTTGCTGCTTACCATATAAGCCATTCTGGTCTCTTGATGCAATCTTATTTGCTCACCAAAAATAGGGATGGTGGCATAGGTGAGGTCCATCTGCATTGTACCTTTGATTTTTGCTGCCCATGATTTTGATAGCAACATCCCAAACTTCGGCGGAATGCCAGCCACAACAATGTCCATAACAATTGTCTTTGCTGGGATTTGTGTTAGACCAACAACAACATATTTGATTAAACCAAAACATTGGAATATTTTTGAATCAAAATAGAATAAATCCTTATATGGTCTTGTTACCTGTAATCCTAACCTCTCCATAATTACTTTGGTCATGAGATTATGATAAACCCCTGAATCCAACATAGCATTATGTAAGGTCATATCATGAATACTAATGCTTACATAAAACGGAGGAAACTCTTCATTTTTATCATCTTCTAACCTTGGACCCAAATATATAGTAGGATTATCTTCTTGCACATTTAAGATATCAACAGCTCCTGGTTGTGAATTTAGCATCTCTACAATCTTGCTTCCGTATTTATCTACCTTGAGAATCTCACTAAAGGGAATTGATATTTTGATTTTTGCAATTTTATTCTCAAGGTTGAAAACAGAAACAATTTTTCAGCTTCTTTGATAGGAGGAGGAAATTGAGTGCCCTTTTTACCAAGTGGAGAGTCCTCCTTACCTTCAATGACCTTTGGGGTATCCTTTTTGTCTTCAACAGCCTTTGAAACATCTTTCTTGGGCTGTGTTTTGTTTGCTATAATTGGCACATTTATATTTCTAAGATTGTATTGTTTTTTCATTTCAAAGATAACATGTTGATACCCTTTTAAATAATTTTAAGGCTCTTCCCCTTGCTTGGTCAAACTTGACTCATCATGTTCTTCTTTATTCAAGAAAATTCCTAACATCTCTTCATCAAGACAATGGATAGATTCTTCAGGAATCCCAGGATCATCTTCTTCATCAACCAAATTCTATTGAAAAGGAGGTCTCACTAGAGGATCATGCTGGTGATTCCTATTTTCTCCTGGTCTTTGTTGGTTTTGAGGTCTCATGAATTGAGGGTTTCTAAATTGAGGTTCCTATTGCATAGGGGGAGCAGAGATGTTTCCAAGAGCTAACCTATCCATCAAATTCTCCATGGTTTAATCTAATTTATCTTCAGGAGTTGAAGAGGAAGGTTTCTCTTCTTCTTTCAATTTAGCTTTTCCCATTTTTGATTTTTTGGCAGCTACCATGTTTACCTCTACCTTTATTGCATCATTCTACATATCATCAAGTGTGGTAGACTCTCTTTCTCTTAGCAAAAGAGAAAAATCAAAATAAAATGCTTCAACATATCTCATTTGCGCTAAGGCTTATGGAGGTTTCAAGCGAGCTAGAATTGAGTTAAACACTTTATTGAGCCTCTTTGAGAAATTTTGAATGGTTTCATCAGGTGCCCTTCTAAGATTGTTGTACTCAATAAGCGCTTGAACTAGATTAGTTCTATTTCCCCATTTCCTTAGAAAACTATCTTCAAATTCTACCCAATTATGAATGCTTCCTGGTCTAAGAGCTTTAAACTATTTTCTAACTTCGCCAAGAAAGGTTTGTGCAAATAGTCTTAGTTTCACATCCTCATCATCAACTTCCTCTCTGTCAACAAAATCATTAAATTTGTCTACATGTTCTTCTGCTGTAATTTCTTCATCACCACCCCATGTTGGGATTCTTGCAACATATTTTCTAGGAAGATCATGCAAAACAACAGGGAGTGAAAGTGGGGCATACCTAGCGGGTACAACCATGATTAAAGGAGGAACAATAGTTACAGGGATAAAAGGGACAGAGGATGAAGAACTGATATGAGGAGGACTTCTTGGTTTCTGAAAGCCACTAGGAATATCAAAAACAAAAGATGAGGAAGTGATACGAAGAGGACTACTTGGGCTCTGCAAACCAGTGACAAATGTACTCTAATTTGGAAGAGCTAAACCAACTTTAGATTTCAGCAAGACTTCAAAAGGATCAAGTTCTTTCAGTTTATATAAGGCTTCCCTTTCTAACAGTAGCTCAGAGGTAACCACTTCCCAAAATTCTTCCTTGTCTACTTGTGATACTAGGGCTGAGGTATCAATTCCTCTCTTTTGCAGATAGAAGATAATACCAATGAGTTCTTCTTCGTTTTCTGATCTAAACAACACTTCATGAATTTTTTCATTAACTATTTTGTCTTCAGGACTTCTTGAGAATTCAGAGAGAAAACATTTTGAATAAGATGGAATACATGGTATTTCTGAAAATCTTTGACTTCCTCTTGAAATAGTGTTTGGATTGTCCATAGGAGTAGGTGGATTAGGGTCAGGATTGCTCCATGTATATCTCCTTCTCGAAGCCACCTTTAAAACTTTGAAAATGTATGGAGTCACCAAGGTATATTGCAACCTCGAAAAGTTATCTGAGCTCCTGCTACCTTCAGAAGTTCAGCTTCTTGATTTCAGGAATGAGTAATCTTCAGGCTCCCGGCAGACGCACCAAAATGTTATCACAAAAGCAAACCCTGATAGGCTGCTGATCAGGAAGACTATGAGTAACTATTTCAAACCAAACTTTTGGCTGAGGCTTAGCCTCCTCAACTTGAGAGGGCTCTCTCACTAGGTTAAAGATTTTAGTTTAAATATTAGATGGCTAACTCTATGGAAAAAACAAGTGAAAAAAGGTATAAATGGTTGAACACAATCAATAAACATCCATTGGGCTTATGGAGTCAAAATATGTTTCAGTATCACAACAAGATTATCTTAACATGGAAGTCAGGGCATAAGAGTCTTAATATATCACCAAAACAGAGAAATAATGTAAGGAACACAATCTATAAACACATGAAGGAATTTAGAGCATAAGAGTCTTAATATATCACCAAAACATAGAAATAATGTAAGGAACACAATCTATAAACACATGAAGGAATTTAGAGCATTATTAATGAATTCTAAGTAACATGTGTTCATACCACTGCAAGTGAGTAAATGAAGAAAACCATGAGAAAATCTAACATTAAAACTCTCTTCTGAATCTTGAGTAGTGAAGCCAAAATATCTGTATTAACACAGTCTCCCACAATGACACAGTATGACTGTCTCTTTTGAAAATTGCCAACCCTGAGGCATTCTACCTCTTGTCCTTTATAGATTTTTCATTACAATCTTGGATTCCTTGATCCAACATGAGAGGAATTCAATTTTTCTATTTTGACACCTATTCATTCCTAAAACAAACTATTAATTACAAGTAACAGTGATCTAAAAATTTTAGAGTCCTCATACAATTTGGAGTACAAATCCTAATTATGATGGTAACAACTTAAACTAGGAAATAAATTTAATACTTGATAGTTGGTCCTCCTTAACTTCGACCTTGGTGATGTCCATAACCCTCTAGCTGGCCTTCAATAACTTCTCCTTCATCTGTCTTGAACACTAGGAAATTGTCCCCTGCAGTTTAGTCTTGGTCTTCAATGGTGTTCTTCGAATCTCCTGCTGACCAAACTAGCCCCTTTAATCATATAACACATGTTGAATTAGTCATAGAACCTTTCTCTTACACTTGTGCCAAAACTAAACTCCTTTAAGTTGCCTAAAGAAAGTCAAACTGGATGTGCTACGAAATAACTGTTGTTTTTGTAGCACAAGGCTTAATTCTTGCATATATCCTTCATTCCTTGAGTTTTCTTTACTTAGGCTTTAAACCTTTTCAAAAGATCTCCTTACATTTCTGCAGCAGCCTCCTTCTCCAAAACTAACCCCTTTCTTCCTTTGAATATTTACCAAAAAGAAAAAAACTGCACCGACAACAGTTTCGTAGCGCGCTACGAAACTGCTGTGTGAATCGATTTACATAGCTTGTTTCAAAAACTTTATTTCTGAGGATTCTTCATAGTTTCTTGTTCATCATGTACATATGCCACATATACCTAACATCACCAATCCTTGAAAACTCTTCAAAAAGTAATGCTTTGTTTCAACCAAAATTGTTGTTAGGGTTTCATCACTTACTTTCTTGTTCATTTTTGCTGAGGCTAACCTCTAGGCTTGCTTAGCTAAATTTCAAGGTCTTCAATTTTTCTTTTCATCACCCTGATATTAGTTCTTAATCTGTCATTGATCATTCTGATATACCTTGCTTCCTTGATTGCAGGGACAGTCTAGGTGAAATATTGAGTGTCTTTGCCAACTACTTCAGGTTTTGGAACTTTTCCATCTTCCCACATGGCCTTTATTCTTTTGAAATTGGCTTTTTCAATTACATGTTTCCTTGCCCTTTTATTAAGTTGATAAATCTCAAGATTGGCAAGCTTCAATTTCTTCTTGACTTCCTCAAAGTTATTTTCTTCTCCTTGAGTATCAACTGCTCTGTTTCTGTCATCTTCGTGCATGAGTGATGGTTGCACTACTGGAACTACGAGCTCTTCACAGAATCCTGATATTTCCCTGACTCATTTACCTCCAGTTCTACCTCCTATAACCTTTTGGACTGCCTAGTCATAGGCCTTCTGGGCTTAAAGACAAATTCTGAAACCTGATCATCAAACTGTAGCTTTTTGGAGGATTTCATCTTCTTTGACTTGCTCTCACCTAATTCAATGAAGTCTTGGAACATAGGGGACCCCTCAATGTCAATAGCCTGAAGAAGATCATTCAAATTGCCCTTTGAGGCTGGGCTTTCATCAATGACCACTGTTTTACCCTTTTCTTTGGTCATTTGGCTTCTGGTTACCCTTCTCTGGACTGTTTCACCAATGGATTGCTCTTGTGCTGCTTCCTTAATCTAAACTTTCTTCTTCTGTGCCTACTGAGGAGTATCCTGAACAACCAATGGTGTTCTAGTCACTGGATTCTTAACTTGTTTTTTGGCCTTCAGTTTAACAAACCTGATTGACCTTTCTTCTGCATGGTGACTAATCACTGGTGATGATATTTCCTTAGCCCTAGGGCTAAGTCCTGTTTTAGCTCTAAAACTAGACATAAAGAGAAATGAAGACCACTCTCTATCTACCTTCTGAAGTTCATGCAAGACCATTAATTTAACTATACCATGATGGAACAATGATGTTTCACATGCCTCTTTCTTCAACTGTATTTTATCAAACATGTTGCCTAAGCTCCAAAACAGAAAGAAAGGTAGATCTAGAGATATTATGCCAGTGAAATGCAAAAGGAGTTTGAAATGGTAAGAATACACCTTGTGGTATCTTCCTTCATAGGTGAAATACCTTTGTATGCATGAGAGTAAGTTGGCAAATGAATCTTTGACATAACTGCTTTGGCACTGCTTTAATTAAATTTGTGTCTACAAACTCTGGCTTCAGGAATATCTTGTAGGGTGCCATTTCAAACTTGAAATTCTTAAACCACTTTTCCTGACCTCTGGGAATTTATGTGACTAAAGATATCACTTCAGGAGAAACTGGCAATTCTAACACCCCAATATTTCTACGTAAACCTGTGAAGTTAAGAGCAAATTCCTTAGTCACCTGGCTATGTCCTCCCTGTAGTTTCTCACAGAACCTCCAGCAACCTACTTTTTTGAAAGCTTATTCCACTGTTTTATCTTTAGTGAGAGCATCTAATCCTTCAGGTTCAGTTCTCAGACATCGGCCTGACATGTGATTCTTTATTTCTTGCAACATTTCTCCTCTAGAACAACCTGTAAGAAAATGCCTTGCTTAATTGAAGAGTTGCCTCGCTTGAATTTGAGGAAGAGCTACCTTGCTTGAAACGTGCAGAAGAATTTTGGTCTCTGATCACCCTGGGTTTGTTTACTTCAAACTTAAGAACAACAACAAGTGTCTCTTGCATGAATATGACCAAGATCAACACGTATATGACTAGGATCAACTGACCCTTTCCTTTTTTGAAATTTGAAATGATTGTGGACAAATGACCCCTAATGAATCTAATGATGGATATGAATGGTTGCATGTGAGTGGTAAGGTTCATGGACTGACACCTGGTGATGAAAATCTAACGAATTCTGGTGGATTTGACAGCTAGACAAGATTGAACACGAATCCCCGATTTCATAGCATATCCAGTGTAATTTCAAGGTTTTTCTCTATGAAAACACCTAACTACGAATCCCCGATTTCGTAGCACAGGTAGTGTAATTTCAGGAATATGCGCTACGAAAATGCCTAGATAGTTTCGTAGTGCGTTCAAAAGTTTGAAATGACCAGACACATGCAACTTAAAACATGATATGGGATCCATAAGGGGCAAAACAAGGTTGTTGAATTTTATTTGATGATGGAAATGAGACTCTAACCCTATGACTTAAATTATAAAAACATAAAAATGACTTGACCATGACTAACACAAAAATTTAGAAACCATGTAGGTTGTCCAAATTTTTAAAGAAATTTTTACAGTGATAATAGACTTGGTGTGAGGAATGTCTGTGACTAGTGATGGCCTATCACGAGAAAGAGGTTTGATCATTCACATAATCAATAATATCTAATGTGATATGGTCTGATTAATTTTTTTTTTTTGGCAAGTTAATGGTGTTTTCTCAGTTTTGATGCATAAATGGTGGTCACATAATAATGATTTATTTTCTCTATGTTTGTGTGTCCATTTTGTTTATCTCTATTTTGGTGCTTTGATGGTGGTCACATAATATTGGTTTATTATGGTGTGATAAGGGCATATCTAAGTGTATCTCTCTTCTGGTGCAATCAAGGATGATGCTTGTGATCTAGGATTCTTTGTACAAATGAGTGAAAGAGGATATTGGGTTTGATCCTGTAAACATAAGGCATAGTGAATTAGTGAGAAATAATGTGCGATGGTGATCTACGATGTATAATGTAGGATGATGGTGATTTAAGCAATGTCAACTTCTAAGTGATAGTAAGATGACTTTAGAATTTGATGACAATGTCACATGTGATCTATTATAAGAAGTGCTATATGGTAATTTTTTTCTTAATCAGTGTAATGCAGTTTCCCTAATCTTATGATTGAGACATGTCGGTGGAAAAACTTAAGACATGTATTCATGTGATTGATCTTGATTTCATGCAATGGTTTGATCAAATTTTAAATTGGGATATATAATTTTGATATAAGAAATTAAGTGTGGTCTGGTGCAATAGTCAAGGGAATTGGTTTGATTTATGCATGAGAGTTAAATTAGTGTGATGGTCCGTGATAGTGATGGCTTGGTTGGGTATGAAACAAGTGTAACGAGTCTATAATATGGTGATTTTCCCAAGGCATAGTATACATGCAAACAAAGGATGCATGCGAGAATAAAACTAATGACCTAAAAAGGTGTGAAGCTTTAAATTGAGCAATGGAAGCAAACGTATACCATCAATTAAACAATTAGAGATTGGAAGCTTGTGATTTATCAGCTAAGCAGTAAGTAATGATAACATTGAATACTTTATGTTCTTATATTTCTCCCACAGTGAAATTAGCCATTAATGTCTTGACCAAAGTTTACTTGTGCTACCTATTGATCTAATCTAAGTACAAGGAGTCTATTGCTCTATTATCTCTTATTATTATGTTGTTTCTTGAATCAATTGAGGGTTCATTTATGAAGCCATGGATGCGAAGTGGTATAATGAGTTGTAATATGCATTGTATTTATCTATATAGAGGATTTGCATAAATATAGTGTAATGGAAAACCTCATTTATGTAGTTAATGTCAAGTAAGATCTGGGCATCATGACTATTGTAGGTTGCTAGGGTATGTTAAAGAATGTTGATTTAATCACTATAATCAAAGAGTTGAGTTATAACATGACTATGTTTGTTCTGATTGTTCAAGAGGCACCGAGTTTGCTGCTGAAAATTATTGTGTTGCCAAGGGTTCGTGTTACAAGTATATCCTATTGAAAGAAGCTACTGACAGGGGCCTATTTTCCACCTATAAGACTAAGCTTGATTACCTATTGTTTTGATGAAGTTTTTGTTGATGAGTAAGATGATGATTAGGTTAGAATTTATCTCTTAGTTGGAAAATATGAGTGAAAAGTGTTTGGATAATACTGGGGGGGGGGGGTTAATTAGTATTATCAAATTCTTTTTCAATATGCTTTTCATTTATTGATCATTAACTTGTATATAATAATGAGCATGAAACAAGAAAAACAGATAGTCACACCAAAGAACACCAGATATAAGGTGAAAACCCAATGTGGGTGAAAACCACCTGCTGCAATATGTCTCTATCTTCTTTAGAAACTTATTTTAAAATGATTTTGTACTGGTGTAGTCCTTTACCAGTACGCAGGCTGCAACCTACAGAGAGCTACAACTCTCTCTCGTTTTCCAGTCTCTCCTGGAAGGGAGCTGCAACCCCCCCCTTTTTTTTTCTTTTACTTCTTTAAGGACCACGTTTCATTAATTTTCAAACTAGATCCATGAACATCAAATAATCATCAAGTACATGAAAATCACCCAATCTCCTTATACAACAAACCAATGAATCACCCACTCTTCAGAATGTTGTAAACATAAAAAGAATACCAGAAATCTAAACCCAGAACTTTGTTGCAATAGATAAAAGACAATCAACAATTGTTTCAAGATAAGACCGCAACTTCACCAACAGGAGCCTGCGTATATCCACAGCTCTTCTGAGACAGAACTACGCAGATCTGCACTGGTTGTTCTTATGCTCTGCGAACTTTCCTTCAGATCCGCACCTTCACTTCTGATTTACTGCGTAGACCCGCACTGTGCCTTCTTCTCGCCTGCGTACCTCGCACTTCGCGCTTGACTGTGTTGCGTGCAACCCGCACTGTGCCTTCTCCTGTACTACGTACCCCACACTGCGCCTTTGACTGCGCTGCGTACCCATGCACTCGCCTTTGACTGCGCTGCATACCCACACACTGCACCTTCGGATCGCCTGCGGACTTCTGATTAGGGCCAAATTTTCAGTACACCAATGTGCCACAGTCAGTCAGATCCACAGATCTATTCATGCGCCCGAGAGATCACGACATGCCAATAGATTCAACTTAAGTTAAGTTATCTCCTTGAATTAGATCTAGCTTTTAAAAAACCAATCACCCAAAATTTCAGATCTCAAGATATTCAAATTTCACAAGTGTGTGGCCAAGATATCTCCTTTCCTTTTTATAGGCAAGCCCTTCTCAATACCATGGTCCAAAACCATAATAACACAATACCATGAACCCAATACTTGGGATCAACACTTTGGATGCAATACCATGGACAAAAACCATTTGATCAAAAACTGTCGGGCTAATACCATGAACCATTCATGAAGATTCCCACGTGCACGCGCTTTTATGCAATGGAGAGAGTAAAACTTGGGTCCGCACCTTCTGAACGTATCACCTGCATACTTGCAAGCACTCCTTGGTCTGCGTACCTACGGCTCCGCGACTTCTTCTAGGATTACCTGCGTACTTCTTAATTTCCATGATTTTGAGTGCCTGAACTAAGATCAGCTACAAGAGTTAGTTGCCATCAAGTACAACATTTGTATCATAGAGCCATACCAAAATCATAATGACAAAAAAAAGATCACTGGAGTTAGTAATAATATCTATCCATTAATAATGATGTGTTCCACTATAAATCTGCAACTAAATTAATGTGTTGCTTAAAACTCTGATATGATTTTTGACCTAGGAAAGTATAATTACTTCTTGTCTTATTAAAAGGTGCAATGAAGTTATTGTGAGTTATTAATGTTCTTCTATAACTGACGTTTACCATACAAATTGCATTGTTTGTTGTTATTAAAGGTTGTTGTATAGATCAAAGCTTGAAATACAAGGTTTGTGTTATACGAATATGTTGTCGATGACAATAAGTATATTGTTGATGATGTGTCACTGAAGACTCTATGTAGCTAGGGTATGAATGTTTATGACAAGGTATGGAGTTGTTGTTATAATTGGTCTGAATGTTAAACAAGAAATTTATAATGTTGATATGCTAAGTTCTCTATTGTGCAAAGTTTATGTTGCAGGGATGTGTGCGTGCCAATGAAAGAAGTATGTTTATATTGCTAAGATTGATATTGATGACAAAGACAGTGAGTTGTTGAACAAAGAAGATTGGTTTGTGTTTATTTTGGAAGTTATTGCTAAAGGGAGTGGATCTAGTTTGAAAATAATATGAAAAGGAGGTCCACAATGATTTTGCGGTCAATGCCTATAGCTAGTTAGTGCATATAAAACTAAATTTAGGGAGTGGGTGCCAACAAAACATTGTTGATGGAGTGAGTTCTTCCTATAGGTGGTTTCCAACAAAACATTATTAAGGGAGTGAGTGCTTCTTGATGGTGGGTGCCAACAAAATGTCGCTGAGGGAGAGGGTGCTTCCAGCTAGTGCCTGCCAAAAAAAAATGCAAAGAGAGTGGGTGCCAACAAAAAAAATGTAGAGAGAGTGAGTTCTTCCTACTAGTTGATGCTTGTGAATTAATGTAAGAAAAGATTGAAGATAATAAGTATCGTGGGTTTCTCCCTTTATGGGTTTCTACCTAAAAGCTCGTGTGTTCGTGTGTATGATGTTTATGAATGATTGTGTGATCCTTGATGATTATAATATAATCATATGTTAAATGTAATTAAAATAAACATCTGTAATAAGTGTTTAAATTATTAAAAAAAATGATTCATCGCCCCTACAATTATTTCAACTATTGGAATAAAAGTGGGTTCCTTCAAGATTAGTTTAAAAGTTGGAAGGAGATCCAAGGAATTATGTTAAATAAAAGGAAGGACAAGAAGCAAACATATAAAAAAAAAAGGAAATTCATATCAAGGAGTATGCAAGTAATATATAATATGTAGTGGAGATGTCAGAAAAGGACAATCATATGTAGAACTATTCATTTAAGGAAACATGGATCATCAAGATGTGCCTCTACATAATGATACACACTATTATGTATGGAAATAAAGGATGAAATCTAAATTAATAACTACTTGATCTAATATTTTGCATTTAGTGTCTAATGTTTATACTAAAGATCCCCATAGAGTGAGGAACTATAGAAGAATGCCCATGCTATGAATGCAGTTTACAATAGTCTACATGATTCAGAATTTGAGAAAATAATGCATTATAAATCTACAAAGGATGTATAGGACAAGCTGCAAGCCCTTTATGAAGGAGATAACATGAAAGAAATGTAAATGTGGAAGAAGTTCAATCACAGGAGGATAAGAATGAGAAAACATCCAATGTGTCTAAACAACAAAATTGTAGTTTATCAGAAGATGAATATGGCCATGCATCTAATAGTGCTACAAAATTATCCGTTCCTTTCATGTTAGATGGTGCTTCATATTTATAATAAGAAGGGATTGAAAAATATTTTTTTAGAAGGAAAGTTGTCTCTCCCTTAGAAACAATTAATACAGTTAAGAAGATGTTACATATATATAAGAATAGGGATAAGGATGTGGATGAAATAAAGAAAATTGTAATAGTCTTACAAGCTCAACAAGAAGAAGTCAAAAGAGCCAATGAAGTAGTGTCTGTACAACTTAATGAAAAGGAAAGCCATTGTGACAGACTTGAAGATGAAATCATCTCTCAAAGAACCAACCTAGAAAAGAAAAATGAGCATAAAATTCAATATGAGAAGTTACTCTAGAAATTTGATGACAAAGAATATGAGCTTAAAGAAGAAATCATTAGGTTGAAAAACCATTTAGAAGAAGCAAGTAGAGTTGAATAATTAATGAGAATCCAACTAAAGGAAAGAGAAGGTCACTATATGAGAGTTTAGAAACTATGACTCTTTCATTAAAGGTGATATAGAAGAAAATAAAAAAACAATTGAAATTTCAAGATAGTACCAAGATCTTGGATAATTTTCTCAACTACCGAAGGTCAACCTCCATTAAATTAGGTGTTGGATTTCATGAAACAACTAAGGGAGAATCCAAATTAAAAGAATGTGCATGTAGACTAGATGAAAATAAGGAAACATCTGAAAACCTTGGTAGAGAGATAAGCAAAAATAGGATACAAAAATATGTATTGTGATAAAAAATAATGGAAGCAAGCATCATAACCAACAACCAAGAAAAGGGACATTTTCAATAAGACCAATTAATCTAGAGAAGAGTATAACAAGAGGAATAACAATTCCTTTGCTTCATTAATGAATTATGTTGAGTGTTAATATTGTAATAATTGTAGACGTATTGCAATTGATTATATAAGTAGGCATATCAAAGTACACAAATAGAATATGCAACTGAAGAATATTTCTCAAGAAAGTAGTCAAGGAAGAACACTCCCCACCCAAGAAGATCATTTGTTCCCAGGGTTACAAGTTTATGTCATGGCTATTGCGTTGTGATTTATTTGGTCATAAGGCTATACAATTAAAATCATATGGAAATTAAAGGAATATGAGGCAAAATTCATATATGTGCAATGGTTTTAGAAGACATGATTCTTTCCCCCATTTTCTTGTAACATAATATGTTATACATGTAATAATATTGGACACATGGAAAATGATTGTAGGAGTAAGTAAATGAGTTATTTAAGACAATTCAAACAAAAAAAAGAACACACTTAGAATAGGAAACTAGAAAAGGAATCAAAGGAGGATTTGTTTAATAGAAAGATAGAAGAATATTCCTCTATCAGAAGTTAACATACCAAAGTTTGGAAGAAAAAGGAAGAGAAGCAAGTGAAGCATGACCTAGTATTGTGTGCTCTAGATGAAGATGATAATTGGTGCATAGACAACGGATGTTCTCATCATATGACTGGTGATAAGAGAAGATTCATCTATCTGAAGAAAAACACAAGCGACAATGTTAATCTAGGAGACAATACACAAACCAAAATGATAGGAAAAGGTAAAATCAACCTTGAAAACAACAATACATAAGCAATCAATGTTCTATTTGTTGAAGGACTAAAAACATCCTGAGTGTAAGTCAAATGATTGATAGAGGGCATGAAGACATATTCAATTCAAGAGGAAGCAAATTATAGAAGAAGACACTAGAAAGATATTCACAAAAGGAATAAAAACTCCCAATAAGGTATATATGTTAAAGAGAAGTAAAGGAAAAAATAAGAGTTTGAAGTCAATCTCTTCTTCAAATTATGAATTTATTAAGCAAGGCACATCCACATTCCATTATTTCAAGAAAGATAAAATAAATATTGGCATCATCTTAGGGGAAGCACAATACCGCATCTCAAGGTCTATGAAGAAAAGACTCAAGAGAATAATTGTTGAAGATAAGATGCAACAAAGGAGTAGCGTGTGTATAGAGGCCTAAAAGAAAAGAAAAGTCTTAAGGTAAAGCTCTCAGTAGAAGAAAATAAGGATGATATTAGGAAGCATGAAGGATTGTAGACACTATTGATGGAATAAAATCAACGAGCATGTTTTTTGAAAAGAAATTTCTAATATAGGGGGAGTAGACTGGAGATCTTTGTTGAAGGAATTATGACAAGTGTATCTAGAAATCTTATCCAATCAGTTTGTATGTCAGCAAAAAGAGGTAGTATGTACTCAGGGTAAGTTATTTAGTAGCTATGAAGGATAAATAATTGGATGGGGGATTTAGAGTATCCCATATACTCAAGGGGAGAAAACACAACAATAGAACATATCATAAGATACAAGGACACTTGTTTAGCATTGTTTGAAATTGATGTCACATTATTTTTTAGGAACCGCAAGAGTTAGCTGCAAGCGTTATCATTTATAATGATTGGTTTTCAGGTGTATTGTAGCTAATGACATCAATCAAGTGTTTCATCTATGATGTCAAAGGGGGAGAGAGGCATCAACCACAAGTTTGGTAATGAGTTGCCATAAATGCCAAAGGGGGCTATTGTTGGCATTGATGTCAACAATTGCATGGATCTTAGTTTTGGTTGGGACCTAATATTGCATTTTGATATTGTGTATTGGTAGTGATTTATTGATGCTTCTTTGGGGCAGGATAGTCTAAGGGATGGAATATGATGGCTATGATATATTTCCAATGCTTATTTGATAATTTTGATACATGGAAAATATAAAAGGGAAGTTACTAATAATTTTTTTGAAGATTTTGTTGTTAACAACATTTATGTTGGATTTTATTGTCTAGTCCACATAATTATGAATAGTAGTGTTTTACAGACTGAATAAATTATGCTACCTGCCTACTTGTAGTCCATGTAAATGTTGGCATACATTGAAACCTATTCCTTCCGTCTAACACATCAAAACCATAACTTAAACTCTCGATTATTTTTTTATTAATGGTAAAACCCATGGTAAATCTCCTTTGGTTTATGTGAATCCCATTGTTTTGTATCAACTCAATTTCTATCAAACTTTTCCATATTAAATCCCATGGTATATTGGGTTGGCTAAGATTTTTCCATTGCCTCTAATGTGTATAAATTCCTCATCGTATGGCACCAAAGTGTGTGATTTCATTATGTGATTATGTATCAAGTTATATTAGAGAAAATTTGAGGTCTAAAATGGGAATCCTAAGGAATATTATAAAATAATAGTGGAAATAATTAAATAAGATTAGATTACCTCATTAGGTTTTGGAGGAAAAAAAGAAAAAAACTACTTTTTTAATTCATATTTTCAACTTGTCTCCCTATGATTTTACTCAAATTTCGAGTGGGAGAAATCATTGGATGAAAAATTTTATTTTTCATCCAAGGAGTACCCATGTTGCATACTTTCTATGGACCCTACTACACAAAAAATGTGAAATACATGAAATACATGAAAAGCATGATTGTAATCACATTTTTCATGTATTTCCCATTTTTTATGTAGTAGGGTCCATCAAAAGTATGCAACATGCGTACTCCTTAGATGAAAGATTAAATTCTTCAACCAATGAGTTCTCCCACTCTAAATTTGAGCAAAATCGTAAGGAGATAAGTTGAAAATATGAGTTGAAAAGGTAGTTTTATTTATTTATTTATTTTTATTTTTATTTTTTCCTTTTTACTCCAAAAATGGTGAATCATTTCCCATGGTTGACATCATCATGTTGAATCCTATTGGTTCTTATAAAGTTAATTTTTGTTGTATATTTTGGTTTTCAGGCCCTTTTTTGACCTCAAAGTTTCTCTAATGAGTATTCTCTGGTATATGAGTTGGTGTCTCTAACATGGTGCATGATCATATATCCAATTGTTTCTCTAACTTGGTGTGAGGAATTTATATGACTAGTGATGGTCTATCATGAGAAAGAGATCCGAGCAATCATGTAATCGATGAGATCTGATATGATATGGTTTGACTAATTTTCTCTATTCTGGCAAGTTAATGATGTTTCGTTTGTTTAGATGCATAGATGGTGGTAGCATAGTAATGATTTATTTTCTCTGTTTTGGTGCATCAATGGGATTTTTATTTGTTGTAGTGTGTTGATGATGGTCACATAGTACTAATCTATTCTAGTGCGATGAGGGTGTGTCTAAGTGCATCTTTGTTCTAGTGCCATCAAAGGATGTTGCATGTTAGTGCAAATGAGTGAAAGAGGATCCTGGATTTGATCATGTAAACGTAATACATAGTGGGCAAGTGAAGAATAATGTGCAATGGTGATATGAGATTTCTAGTGCAACATGATGGTGATATGAGTGATGCCAACATCTGAGCGATAATATGCAAACTTTAAAATTTGATGACAAAAGTGCATGTGATGTGTGACAAGCAATGAAATTTGGTAATTTTTGTATTAATCAATGTAATGCAATTTTCCTAATCTTTTGATTGAGATAGGCCATTCAAAAACTTAAGCCATTTAGTCATGTTATCGATATTGATTTGGTGCAATGGTCTCATTGAAGTTTAAATTGAGATATGAAATTTCTATATGAGAAATTAAGTGTGGTCTAATCCAATAGTCAAGGGCGTTGATCTGATATGTGCATGAGAGTTAAATAAGTGTGACGACTCTGATATACAATGCGATGGTCCGTGACAGTGATTGCTTGGTTGAGCATGTAACAAGTTCATAATGCGGTGATTTTCCCAAGGCATGGATACATGCAAACAAAGGGTGCATGTGATAATAAATGTAATGACCTAGTAAGGTGTGAAGCTCCAAATTGAGCAATGACAACAAATGTATACTAATGATTAAATAGTCAGAGAATGGTAGTTTGTGATCTGTTAGTTGAGTAGTAATAAATGATAATATTGAAGTCCCTCCCACAATAATATTATCCATTAATGTCTTGACGAAAGTTTTCTTGTGCTACCTACTGATATGATCTAATTACAAGGAGTCTACTACTCTATTATCTCTTATTATAATGTTTTTGTTTGAATCAATTGAGGGTTCATTTATGCAACTAGGGATGAGAAGTGGTGTAATTAGTTGTAATATGCAAGGTAACCTTGTATATGTATTTAACGTCAAGTAAGATCTAAGCATTATGACTATTGTAGGTTGCTAGTGTATGTTAAAAGAATGCTGATTTTATCACTATAGTCAAGGAGCTAAGTTATAACATGGCTATGTTTATTCTGAATATCCATAAGGTGCTAAGTTTAAAACTAGGAATTATTGTGTTGCCAAGGGTTTATGTTATAGGGATGTATTTTTGAAAGAAGATACTTATATAGGCTTATTTTATGCCTATAAGACTAAGCTTGATAACTTGTTGTATTGACAAAGTTGTTGATGAGTGAGGTGATGACTAGGTTAAAATATTGTTGTTATTAGTTGAAAATGTGAGTGATAGAAGATTGCTAGACCTAGTAACAATATTTGTCCATTGTATTTATGTGTTCCATATGAAGTCTACTGCTAAATTAATGTGTTGTTTAAAAGGATAATTTGGTTATTGAGCTAGTAAAGTATAAATACTTGCTATCCTAGGAAAAGGTGCAATGAATTTATTGTGAGTTCATAGTGGACTTCTGGAATTGATGTTTTCCATGCAACATTTGTTGTTGTATAAATTATAACTTGAAATACAAGGTTTGTGTTGCAGGAATTTGTTACTGATGACAATGAGCATATTTTTGATGATGTGTTGTTTAAGACCATGTGTAACTAGGGTATGGATGCTAATGACAAGGTCTGAGTTTTTTTTATAATAGGGATACATGCTAAACAAGAAAGTTAGAATATTAGCTAAGTTTTCTATTGTTAAGAGTTTATGTTACAGGTATTAATTTTAGGGATAAATTGTTCTCTTTTGTGGATAATCACATCTTTAAATTTAAAACAATTTACACATTACATCCATCTCATATTATTATATCATCATAATAAATTATAGATAGATAATAATAACATAAAAAATGCAGCGGAACATTAAGGAACAATAAAAGAAAAACATACACAATAGAGACACCATGATTTTTGGTGAGAGACTAGGGAAAAACCCCACAAGGGGGAAAGCCCATAATAAATTCTTCTTATATTAGATATTCATCAAATTTTTAGCTAAGATACAAAGTAAAATTATCATGAGACATAATTATTTCATCATCAATCACATTAAGCCTCCTAAGGTGATCATCCATAAGACCTTTAATATATCTCCATACCACTGTCATAAGTAACATATATCTCTGTCACGTATAACTATCATAAAGGTCGTTGTCATAAGGAAAATTTTCATTTTCATCCATCATTGTCATAAGCATACTACTAGACATCACTTTCATAAAGATATGGTTATACGTCATGTTATCACTTAGAAGAAACCTCGACTGTGAAGGGAAAATACTAAGGTAACCTCTAACCACTTTAGACTAAGAAGCTAGCCCTTCTGAGTCAGAGAGGGAAATCCCTTTAAAACTCTACCACTCACTGTCACCTTAGAAATAGGCTTTTAATATTATTGGCCATATTTAGTTTGTAGGATGAAATTGGTTGGGAAAGAAGAGAATAAGGACCATTGGGCATGGAGTCTAGTGGAAACAACCGCTAACCATAGGATACATAAACAATTTTTAACAAAGGCAAGGTAGGACAAAAATTCTTAGATAAATAACTGTCAAGATGTGGAGAAATAATACATAAAATAAATATCACAATAGAGCAATAAGGATTATGTTATAAATATTTAAGCAGAAAACATATAAAGTATTTGGAAAACTTGAAGTAAAGCATACATGAAGAATTTTAGTTCATAAAACTTTATCCAAACATTGAATACTTAATGATTCATAGATGTAATATGAGGAGAAATTGAAAAAAACATGAGGAAAGATAGACAATAATTTATATACACATGAACCTATGAAACACTGTATACATAACATTGTATATCACAATATATTGATATCAGAGCTGAACGCACAATCTTCTTCTTCAAAAATTTCCAACCCTATACATTACATTAGCCTTTATAGACTACGTACAAATTGTTCAAGATAAAAAAATAATGGATCTAAAACCTCTTCATCTATATATAACTTACTAAATCAAATAATCAAGGAGATAATATCTGACCACAAGTTAAATTGATGAGGTGGCTCTCCAATTGATTGGGTGTTTTTTCTAAAAATAGAAAAGTTAATTTTGGCGAATTCCTGAAAAATAAGCTTCAAAGATCCATTCGAAGCTCTCCCATCGTGATATATGTGTAAAAAATGAAAGAGGTTTTGTTAATTAATACGTTACATAGAAAATCCTCTTTGGATTTTCAAAATTTCATCCCCAGTTGTTCGAAAAAGGATTTGTAAAACAGTGGCTAAAATAGGAAAAAATTGAATTGCAAAATCTTGAAAAATAGGCTTCAAATATCCCTTCGAATATCTCAAACCATTATACCTTTGTAAAAAATGAAAGAGGTTTTCTTAAATTAGAATGTTACCAAAACAATACTCTTTTGGGTTTTAAATTTCATTTCCAACTGTTCGGAATATGTGCCCAAATTTATTGTGTGTTATAGGAAAAACAAAGTAAAAGAGAGCTTTGTCACTAACATATTAATTCTTAGTGCTTGCTTTATCAAGTGCCCACTCCTTCATTGACGTGTGCTCCATTAGTTCCGTTTAGTTTTGACCATCCAAACTTAAAATTTCCTTTTAATTTTCTAATTTTACAGATTTGCGCTGCTACTTTAGTTGTCAGCACATTTTTATTTTATGAATCCACAATAATGCTGATATTTTATCTGTCAGCACTTTTATACTATTTTTTACAAATTGGTGTTGACATTGAAATTGTCAGTGCATTAGAAATATTAACCAATATTGTAATAGCACATCACTATCAAATCACTGCCATATATCAATGTCAAACCACTACGTCATATCAATGTTAAATTACTGCCAAGAGTCTTTGGAATCCATCATGGTCTTAAGATCACTTACATACTTCATTGTCATTAGGTCACAATTATAAAGGGGATTTCCATACATTAAATTCATATCACAACTATATAACATTGTCCTATCAATTCAGACATCACATTCATATTGCTACCTTACAACACTATCATTTCACTGATGGTGACCTTTGTAGTTAACAAAACTAGGGCACAAAAGAAAGCCTTCTTACATAACATTTAACTGATCCAAATTAAGAAGACCCCCCCAAACAATTCATAGAAACAAGCCAACCCTGGTTCACATTGCTAGGACATGCCAAGTAGCCTTTAACAAGTCACCAAACTCATTCAACTTGGGCTGCTTATCATTGTTTTTTAAACACATATAAAGGAAAACCATATTATCTAGTAAATCGTCAATCATACAATATATTTTCTTACCTTTGAGGATGTAAATTTTTTCCCATGAAAGCTTGGCCCTGTGCACACTTCAATATCCAAAGATTTATCCCTAGTTAGGGCTTCTTGTAGTTGAAGCTACAACTCCAATTTAAGCCTCCAAACTACTTGCAAACTGACCTTATCTCCTACACTATTTCAATAACAATTTCGGCCCTTAGACATATTATTGTCCCAATATTGAATGACCTCATACTTGATCCTAATTAGGGCTTGGTCCTTCTGAGGTATACACAAAAACCGATTCTTCTAATTCAACCAAGAAAAATACCATAACTTGTCGCTTACAATAAAGAGAAAATAGAGAGAACATTGTAGAGAATAGGTCACATATGATCCTTAATGAAGGCTGCATATATCCTTAGAATAAGGTCATATTGATCCATAAGGAATGTCGTAGATATCTTCAGAAGAATGCTACATTGTACCATAAGAAATGTCATAAAGATCCTCATAAGAAGGTTGCATTGATACATAAGGAAGGCCGCATAGATAGGTGACAATAGGCCTCAAAAGATGAATGATAATGATCACATAGATGTATGATAATAGGCCGCCAAATATATGCCTCAAATAGGCTCAGTTGATTATGCCAAATGGGAGGATAGGTGCTAGATTTATAGTTGTTTCTTTGAGTAAAGGGTCATGACCATTGGGGTAGGCTGACATGAATATTATGAGGCCAACTTGTATATTCAAAGGGATAAACATAAATTCAAATTTTCTAATTGAACTTGACATAAATACTTTCCATTTAAATTTATGCCATATTAAATAATAATGAATTTTTTTCTTTAATTCCATTTGAATCCTTTCTTTAAGGCGAGATGGGATTTTGGGGTAGTTGGGTTTTCCTTGGGGAAATTCATCCCATAATTGCCCAAAATTTCAATAGTAGGGATGTATGCATGTGAGAGAAACCTTTTGTTTATTTTGTTATTTATTATTATTTTTTTAATCAAACTTTAGAATTTTAAAATTCTCATTTACACACACACACATAGAGTGTTTGTCATAATTTCAAAAATATCATTACCTAACAATTTAGAAGAGGATTTAAAAAGTTTAATACTTAACTTCATCTCATTAAACACAATATCTATTGTTGGATTAGGTCCAACAATACATAGGCCTTCAATTCTTTATAGTATCCCATCATGATTGAAGCATAACCCTTTGAATCTAGCTTCTTCTTGCATTTTTATGAAATGTGCACTCATGTAATGCATCCAAATATATTAAGGTGATCAACCGTGTGTTCCCCCCCACTTCTACCTTTTGATAAGGGTCATATCACAAAGAACCTTAATTGGTGTAAGGTTCAACAAATAGTTTTGACAATATGTTGAAGTGAGTAACTAGGTTCGGTCTTCATAATATTTTATGTATTCTTTATTTTATATATTTGATTTAAAAGAGAAAGAGAAAATATTATTGTTTTATAGCATGGGTTTCATTCTCAAAGTCAATTTGTTTTAGTTCAAAGAATCCATTGTGCACTTCTAGGGTTTTTCATCATTGTATAAGTTCAAAATATTCATTTTCATATGTAATAGACCCTATTGGGAATCTTGTATCAAGTCAAAAGAATTAGTTTTGAGTCAAAATGTGTCAATGTATCCCTCCAAGACCAAGTCAGCCCGCAGAGAAGAAGTCGACATCATTAGGGAAACTCATCCCGCTTAAAAGTATATATATAAGTGATCCTTGAACTCATTTAAGGCATCCAATAAGTTTGAAAAAGAAAGTAAGAAAAGGAAGAGAAAATACAAGGGAAGGACTGGAAAGAGAATATCTCAAGGAGAAAACTGAAAATTTGATCTTTTACTCTCTATCTCCCACACATGCAAAGAAGGATAGGATTCATTGCAGCTACAAGACCAAATTTTAGATCTCTAAGAAGGGCCAAAAATATGATGCAAAGAAGCAAGTTTGATAGTCTATTTGTCTAAAAGGAAGAAGAAATTTAAGTGAAGAAGTAAGGAAGCCTAGATCAACCCTAATCACTCACACGTACGGAATTGTAGTGGCTACTAGAGGTGCAAAGTTGCAACAATTACTAGAGGGTCAAAGTTGCATTAGTTATTGGAATGCCAAAATTTGTTGCTGGAAGTTGTTTGACCTATTTTGACTTTGAGAAGGAAAGGTAATCAAGAAGGAAGTTTGACTTGGCTTTGGAATGGTCTTGTTATTAAGTCTATAGGTCTTGGAATTTTTCATTTGAAGATTCTATAAGAATAAAATAATTTCTTGTGGGGTTTCCTCTCTTGGAGAGGTTTTGGCCCTGGCTAGCAGCCTACATATTGTGTCCATTTGTTCTTATTATTTTTAGGTATGTTCTATGCTAGAGCAATTTATTTAAATTTTCGCAATCACATTAGCATTAAAGTAAACTGCAGATAGAACATAAATATAAATCGCAGAAGACAAGCCAAGACAAGAGGACACAAGATGTGGTGCTAGCCAGGGACAAACCCCAATGTGGGGAAACCCTTGATCAATTCTTCTTTTATGTTCTTCAAAGTTCAGCAGAGAGAGATAGTACATTTACAATAGAAGTCAATATTTTGACTTTTTGTATTGCATGAGATCAGTTGAAGACATATTGCTTCAACTGATTCTCTAAGGTGACTCCTTCACCTATCATAGTGCTGCCTTTTGTTCATTTGATGCATCTTACCATTTAGCACCATGCTATACCATCACAATGCTAGACCTAGATGATTGAGCTGCTGTCATCTAACCTCGTCATCATGCTGCCCATTATGCTGTATCTTCTATCATCATGTAGCCCTATTCATCATCATGTTTCTCCTTGATCATATTGCCCTTTACATCATCATGATCATGCTGCCCTTTACATCATTATGCAGTCCCATTACTGATCATGCTCATATACATATATATGATGATGATCTATAATTAATGTGATCCTTGTCACTGAGATCATTAATGTCACATCTCTTCTGCCACTGAGATCATCACCCTGATATCACAGTAATACGAGATCATGATTCATGTCTATTATGATCATAGTTTTATTAGGACCTGACTATGATATTTGTTACTGCTATTCATAGCACATCAGGACTACATTATGCTATATTTGAATACTGTGATAGCTAGTGAGATTGTATGTCTCTCATCACAAGTATGATGAGAATCTATCATAAATGAAATCTTATTTTATCTTCAGGTTGTGACAAGACTGTACCATATATATATATGATATTAAGTTAACGTTTGACATGGTCTTCATTAAGCTAAGAGAGAGATCTATCACTATTGTTCAACATGTCTAGGCTGCTACAGGAGAACAACCGAGATCTAATGCCAAGGTTGTTCCTTGTTATGCCGAGATTGGTCTATCACTGTAATGCCGAGTCTAGACTTTCAATCACTACAACGTTCATGATACGATGTCCTTCTGCTTCATTTAGCCGAGATCATGACTACACTTATACTCCAAACAAGATGCAATCATACCTTAGGTGTAGGTTTGTTTCTCCATGTGATATTTCTCCTTTCTTGATTGTGGATCTCTGAGATATGATCCTCCTTTGCTGCGGCTCCTTAACCCACTCATATGCAACTGATTTATGCATGATTGTAGCTACCTTACTTGACTATTGACTGCGGCTACTGCGACTTACTGTGGCTCATCTGGTGACTACCGGTGTTCCATATGACAACGGATTAGGGTAGCAGAGATTAGGGCATCACATTTAGTGTGTATGAATGTCTTGTGTGTAATCCATGTACATTGTATATGGTTTCCTTGTACAACGTATAAGTGTCTTCAAGAACTGCGTTGGATCGGCTAGGGCATCATCTATAGTTAGGGTTTCATGCTAAACCAACGTATGATCTTTTGTGTCTCTCCTTCTCCAAAAACCCAAGACGTGGAGAGGAGATCACATTAAGAGGATTGTTAAAATGACTTCAAGTCCTCTTCTATTTATACTAAAACGTAGATGATGAATAGACATGTCTATTGGGCTTTTGAGCCTACTCAAGTTGCTGGCCAACTTGACAATTTGTCTTATAACATAAATAAATTCATAACTCCATGAATACTTATCGGAATCGAATGATCTTTAGATCAATCCTACACCTCTCGATGAGAGGGTCAATAAAACAGTTCCATAAATAGATGACCCACATGGAGTTGGGCCCTAGTTTCCAATTTTAACACTCCCTCTCAACTAGGGAGAACTCCATCCATTGATCCATATGTCCAACTATACTATCTTTTCCATCAGTGCCCTGCATTACCCTACTCAGCTCTGCTGGCTCTGCTCTGCTAGCTCTACTCAGCTTTGTTGGCTTTGCTCAGCTCTGCTAGCTCTACTCTGCTCTGCTCAACTCTGCTAAGCTTTTCTCATCTCTTCTCAACTTTGCTTAGCTCTACTGAACCATGAAGAAGAAGAATTGATCGAGAACATGTCATACCATTCTCCACTGACCTGAAGTGAGTCTTAGAGTGTGTACCACTGGTCCCAGACCAGTCCCCAACCGACCTGAAGTCAGTGTCATAGTGGGTACAATTCCTACAACTGGTCCCAGACCAGTCCTCTACTGACTCGAAGTCAGTCTCAGAGTATGTACCACTGGTCCTAAACCAGTCCTCTATTGATCTGAAGTCAGTGTCATAGTGGTTGCAACTCCTACAACTAGTTCCAGACCAGTCCTCTACTGACTCGAAGTTAGTCTCAGAATATGTACCACTGGTCCCAGACTAGTCCTCTATTGACCCAAAGTTAGTGTCATAGTGGGTACAACTCCTACCACTGGTCCCAAACCAGTATCATTGATCCCAGATCAATGAAGGTCATCCTAGCATAGGGAGTATGGTAGATACATCGATGTGTCCATCGGTACTACTATGGTCCCTATCCTCATTTCCCTGCTCATTAATCAGATGATAGGTACTTCCCATGAGTCCCAGACTACTTGGGTAGGATGCCTCGACAGGAGAACTAATCATCATGTTCACAGGAGAGTGAATCATCCTATCCAGTGGATGCCACAGAGAACTAATCATTCTGGCCCATAGGAGAGTGAATCATCCTGTTCCACAATTGCCATGGAGAACACATCATCCAGGCCTCACAGGAGAACTAATCATCCTACTACACAATCGTCATGGAGAACACATCATCCAGACCTCACAGGGGAACTAATCATCCTGCTACATAATCGTCATGGATAACACATCATCTAGACCTCGCAGGAGAACTAATCATTTTGCTACACAATCATCATGGAGAACACATCATCCAGACTATCGAAGTAGATCCCAAGGAGAAATGGCACCCGAAAGTACTCTTATGGTACACCACACTGCCTGCCCAATCAACATTCGAATAATCAAGTAGTTTCATATTTTCGGCAGTGCATCTCAGTCCATGATATATTGTGCCCCAAAGATATCTCAGAAAATTCTTGGCATCAATCCAGTGAGGCTCAACCAAATATGAGCTCACCATGCTAACTACAAAACATATGTCCAGACAGAAGTTCACCAATAACATCAACGTGAATGAGTTTATGAAACTCAGAGGCATTTCCCAAATCTGGTCCGACATCATTACCATATAACTTCTGAATGTTAATATCCTCGAGGTAGTCACAGGCTTGCAGTTTATCATTTGACATTCGAAATCCAACTCCCTCTTACTTCTGCAAATGAGAGGGTCTGCACCTGTCAGAAATAGGCCGTCTGCATAAGGTGCCGGTATGACAGGTCTATCATCCACAACCTTCGGGTAATGTTTTAGATTGGTTTCACTCCTAGTGAATCTTAGCTTCATCAAACAACTATCAATCCTCTCATACTATGCCCAGGGTGTTTTTCTTCAAGCCATAGAGGGCTTTCTTCCACCTGTATACATGAGATTCCTGTTCATGAATCTCAAACTCCACGGGTTATTCCAAACCTGTGGACCTGATACATGAGGGGAATGGTCCCCTTGTAAGATCTTCCTTCGGTACATCTTAGACATGTAATTTCATGCTCTTTTTTTTTGAATTCAGGCTTCCTTGTCACCATCTGACTCACAGACCTCCAGTGCTATATGTCAATGGACATGGTCCCCAATGGACTTCCTGTAACTTGGTACAACCCTGAACTTCAAAAAAATCTTGAAAACACGTACCTTTCCATCGACGAGTACCACCTTCAAACATTCGACTTCCATTTCTGAAATGGACACCAGGTTCTTCTTGCAATCAGGTACATAAAAGAGATTCTGTAAATTAATCGAGTTACCCTCATTTAATTTAGAGGTAACATTCCCTACACCCTTTTTCGGGATAGGTGGCATCGACTCCAAGTATAATCCCACGATTGTTTCCATATCTACCAAATTAGAGAGTGCACCCTTCTATCCAATGAAGTGCCTTGAAGCACTACAATCAATAAGCCAGGTTCTGAAAGAGAGGGCCAATACAAGATAACGCTTCTTTATCTTATCAGTAACAACATTTGATTCTTCATACCTGGGGTAACTTACTTTCTATGAAGAGTCAACCATTTTCTTGATGACCTACATTACCTGTCATTCCTTTGATCACCCTGGAATGATTGTTACCATCATCAAGTAATGTGTCCCTGCCATTTGGATACTCCTTTGCATAATGGCTGAACTAGTTATCTGTCTTTCCTCCCACCCTGAGATCTGGTCTTCCAATGAAGTGATCTTAAGGTAGGCCATTAGAAACTTCTGCTGCGTCAGTCTGATAATATTCTCTGCTTAGAATTCACCCTCGGTGAATTTGAAGAGGGATGAGGAATCCAGTGATTCTTTCATCCTGTCCCAACTGTTGTTGGTGATTTCTCTTTCACTCTTGCTTCGGCATTGTCTTCACCTCAGCTCTGATTCCATGTTATTTTTAGGTATGTTCTATGCTAGAGCAATTTATTTAAATTTTCGCAATCACATCAGCATTAAAGTAAACTATAGATAGAGCATAAATATAAATTTCAAAAGACAAGCCAAGACAAGAGGACACAAGATGTGGCACCAGCCAGGGACAAACCCCAATGTGGGGAAACCCTTGATCAATTATTCTCTTATGTTCTTCAAAGTTCAGCAGAGAGAGATAGTACATTTACAATAGAAGTCAATATTTTGACTTTTGGTATTGCATGAGATCAGTTGAAGAAATATTGCTTCAACTGATTCTCTAAGGTGACTCCTTCACCTATCATAGTGTTTCCTTTCATTCATTTGCTGCACCTTACCATTTAGCACCATGTTGTACCATCACAATGCTAGACCTAGATGACTGAGCTGCTCTCATCTGCTCTCATCATCATGTTTCCCATTATGCTGCATCTTCCATCATCATGCAACCTTATTCATCATCATGTTGCTCCTTGATCATACTACCCTTTACATCATCATGATCATGTTTCCCCTTACATCATTATGCAGTCCCATTACTAATCATGCTCATATACATATATATGATGATGATATATAATTAATGTGATCCTTGTCACTGAGATCATTGATGTCACATCTCTTCTGCCATTGAGATCATCACCCTGATATCACAGGAATATGAGATCATGATTCATGCCTATTATGATCACAGTTCTATCAGGACCTCGACTATGATATTTGTTACTGCTCTTCGTAGCACATCATGACTGCATTATGCTATATTTGAATACTGTGACAGCTAGTAAGACTGTATGTCTCTCATCACAAGTATGCTGAGAATCTATCATCAACGAAATCTTATTTTATCTTCAGGTTGTGATAAGACTATACCATATATATATGAGATTAAGTTAACATTTGACATGGTCTTCATTAGGCCAAGAGAGAGATCTATCACTGTTGTTCAACATGTCTAGGCTGCTACAAGAGAAAAATCGAGATCTAATGCCAAGGATATTCCTTGTTATGTCGAGATTGGTCTATCAGTATAATGCCGAGTCTAGACCTTCAATCACTGCAGGGTTCATGATACTATGTCCTTCTGCTTCATTTAACTGAGATCATGACTGCACTTATACCCCAAACAAGATGCAATCATACCTTAGGTGTAGGTCTATTTCTCCATGTGAGATTTCTACTTTCTTGATTGCGAATCTTTGAGATATGATCCTTCTTTGCTATGGCTCCTCACTTGACTGTGGCTACCTCACTTGACTACGGCTACTGCAGCTCACCTTCCTCCATTAATTGCGGCTTACTGTAGCTCATCTTGTGACTGTAGCTATTCCATATGACAACGAATTAGGGTAGCATATTAGGGCATCACATTGACTGCGTATGAATGTATTGCATGTAATCCATGTACAATGTATATGGTTTCGTTGTACAATGTATAAGTGTCTTCAAGAATTGCATTGGATCAGCTAGGGCATCATCTGTGGTTAGGGCTTCATGCTAGACCAACGTATGCTCTTTTGTGTCTCTCCTTCTCCAAAAACCCAGGACATGGAGAGGAGATCACATTAAGAGGATTGTTAAAATGACTTCAAGTCCTCTTCTATTTATACTAAAACGTAGATGATGAATAGACATGTCTATTGGGCTTCTGAGCCTACTCAAGTTGTTGTCCGACTTGACAATTTGTCTTCTAACATAAATAAATTCATAACTCCATGAATACTTATCGGAATCAGATGATATTTAGATCAATCCTACACCTCTCGATGAGAGGGATCCAATAAAATATCAACGGCCATAAATAAGATGACTCACATGGAGTTTGGCCCTAGTTTCCAATTTTAACAATTCTATTGTTCTTCATGTTTTTGTAGATGTTTGATGATATGAACACCATAATAATCAAGAGAAGAGGAAGCTAATTATAAATACTACAATTTGAAGTAAAGAACATCCCAATAAGTTATCAAAGTCAAGAGAAATTAGCCCTAATTTAGTTTCCCTAGATTTCTCAACATGGAATAAGAGCTAAGGTGACAAGGAAAGGCAGATTCAATATCACTCATTTGAAAAAGGACACATAAGAGCCAAATATAAGAGGAAGAGCATAAAAAATATCTAGTCATCACATCACAAAGACCTTATCATCTTCAAATAAAAACTCCTAGAAGAAGAAAAGAGACCTCAAAAGACCTTACATCCATCTCAAGGAAAGGAGGACTCTACACTTTTTGGGAAGCCTCCCACATTCTAAATAATCATCCAAAAGAGAACTTCATCATCATCAAAGGAATCAAAATTATCTCCCTCATATTGAAGAAAAAATCATATCTTAGGTATTTTGAAGGAAGAAGAACATCTCTCTGCTAAAGAAGAAGCATTGTCATTTTGAAGAAGGAATATCATCGCTTCCTCATTCTAAAGCTCACACTCTAGTGGAAGACATCATCATAAAGGAGGCATCTTCATTTTCCAAGTAAGTAATTTATATTCATGTCTTAACCTAAAAATCAAATGATTACTTTCTATAAGGAGAACAATAAACTTGTTGGGACATCAAAATATCTTGCATGGAAAAAGAGAATGGATCTAATTCTCACAGAAAATGAAGTTTTTGATTATGTCATGGGATCCATCATAAAACCTCCTTAAGAGAAATCTCAAGGATTATAAAAATATATGAAAGGAGAAATAATGGCTCAAATAATCCTCATTGAATCTATAAGGAATCTCTCATTCCCTTTGTAGTAAAATTGAAGTCATTAAAAGAGATCTATGACAAATTAGTATATTTTCACTCTGTAAGTACAAATGGGGAAATAAGATACTTAGAAACTGAATTATACAAAATGAAAGTATCAAAGGAAGAAGGGGTAGCTTCATATCTCATGAAGGTATCTCAAATTGTAGATCAACTACAAGGGCTAGGAGAAACAATGTCAGATCCACAGATGACCACTTGTGTACTCAACACACTACCAAATGAATGGGGAAACTTTGTGTTGTAGCTCCTAGAGACAATCTCTGGGTTGATGAGAGACCAATGCCTAGGACATCTTGATGAGTGTTTTTATAGTTGTCTGAAAATTCACAACACAGTCAATTTTCAATATAACTTAGAAGAGAGTTGATTGAGAACCTTCCATAAGAGAGGAAATGTAGGAATCTGATGTAAATGGTAACTCACAGAGGTGTCAATATTATATTCATGGTGGCCAACGTTATTTGAATTTGTAGCTTATCAATCATTTTAGTATGTATGATAGGAGAGCCAGGTAAAAGAGGAATTCGATACACTGGGCTTAAATTCTAAGAATTTGATGCATCAAAATTCAGAACGAAATGGAATAGGCGGAGATGTTGATGGGATGCAAGGATACATGGAACACATTTAAGGATCTATTTTTCATATCAATACAAACATCATTCATCAGCATTTGATTTGAATGAATCCATAAATTCACAAAAACACGTACAAAAACTACTATTACGTGCAGTCTCAGAAGAATATTGAACACATATGGAAACACATAGAAAAGAATACATACTGCAAACTCAAATGAGTTGGAATTTCCCAAAAATTTGTATTAGCCTTTCATGAAGCATACATTTATCAAAATTACACAACACTTCTCTTTTGGAAACAAAAGAGTTCAAAATTCTGAACCTTTGATCAGTTTCATAAAATTGTTCTTGTAGGGCCTCAGAGGGAGAACCCATTACAAAAAATATTCCTTCTTGATTTCATTACAGTGAATAATAATGTCAAAACCTTAGCATTCTCCATGGCACAACTGTACTAACCAAATACTAAAGGATTGACTAAAACAAAATATTTACTTAAGAGATGAAAAGTAAAATCGCACAGTCGACATGATCAGAAATATCTTCAAGCATGATAGATTGGTGGTGGAGGTTGCATTGAGGGCTCAATGATTTAGAGAAATTGAGTACTAATGAATTTCTTGCATCATTTCCACAAATTTCTAGATGGGTGGGGAGTCGTGAAGAATTATTGATACACGATCTTAAGGTTGGTCAAACCAGCATAATTTAGTCTGTGACGAAAAAGGTTCTTCACCCTTCCCAACAATTGAAATTATTTCTTTAGATAGTTTACCAAAGTCTTCCCTTTGAGGGTAGCAGTTTTATCATGGGAAGAACTCGACTTTCTTTTTTCCTCTACAAGTCTCTGACTATACTGCTCCCACGAGTTCAACTCCCCCAGAAAATCCCAACAACTGGGTAATCCTGTTAGGATAAATCTTTCGAACTCATCGCTGAAAGAAACCACATCCTTTGACACCAATTCTAGCCATTCATCGGCTTTTACCCTAGCCTCCTATTTTTGGACAAATTTAGATATATCCATAGCAACACTCACTCTATATACCATGACAATTAGCCTTAGTTCATTAATTAGACTTTCATTGACAAACCGAATGAATTTTTTGGCAATCTAGGAGATCTTCTCGCCATCAAACTACTTTTCTTCCTGAGCTATATTTTCATGGGAAGCATCCAAATCCTTTTGTACCTTCTTCAACTCCCCTTATGAGAGATGTAGCTCAGTAAGGGTCTTAGTAAGTTTTTTAGTGGGATTTTGAGGGTCCTTGGGCACAATCAATGCACATAAATGTGAGTCTATTCAACTTTGCAGCTCTGTTGCTTGCTGCTTGAGGGTTATTATTTCCTTATTCCTTTAAATAAGCTCCTTGGATAGGATGTAATTTTATCCTTGAACCTGAGCAATTTCTTGAGGATGCACATACTCACTGTCTAGCATTTTCATTTTATGTCTTAGCTTCTGGATTTCCTTTTGACAATGTTGAAGGAGGGCTTCAATAGTCATATTACCTTCTGGATTCACCCCTAGTTTCATGATCAACTCCTTGAAACTCTTGTTCTACATATGGAGAGACAAAGAGTTGGATCTCTCTTGCTTCAACCTATTTGCAGCCTTCCTTAGAGAATTCTTGGCTTTGCTGATAGTCATTGCATTCTTTTTGAGCTCATTATATAATATTTCTCCAACATATTTATATTTTTCTGGGAAGGGAACACTCTCTAGATCCAATGAAACATCCAAAGCTTTAAATTGGGATCCTGAAGGCAAACAATGTGCTAATGGGTGCTATATTGAAAACTTCATTTGATTTCACTCTAAATCCATAGTGGCCAACAATCTAGTATGATAGGGTACTGAGTGGAATGCTATTTTTTGTTGTATCTCCTCCCTCACCTTCTTATTTCTTTCTTTAATGACCTTTCCAGTAGGCCATCTTGATTTAGTTATAGGTGCACCCTCTTTAGAACCCAGAAAAAATACCTCAAAAGAGAATGAGGAAACAACCTGAGATGGATTCTCCAATTTCACTTGGAAACTTGGTTGATATGGCCTTGTTTCCACTAGCCTGGTCTCAAAATCTTCTTCTTTAGACTCTTGGCTTCTTACCTTTTTATTTCATGTACGTCCTCCATCTCGGTATCTCCATTTTTGGCACTTTGTATTAGGTCACTGGGGTATTGATCTCCATTTCTATATTTAGAGGCCATTAATCAAAATTAGCTTTCCATTCGATTTCAGTATTGTACTCGTGTTCATAAGTTGAAGCTTTTATCTTCTCTCTCCTTTGGGAAATGACACCCTTAGGATCATAATGACAAAATCTCCCTGGTCAAACTCCATAATTTTTAGTAAGACCTCAACTGCCTCCCCAATTTAAACATATATCCTTTCTTTGTAGGGACAAAGTGGAGTTGGTCTACATTGAGGCTTTGCCTAATGAATTCTAGAGAAAAAATTCTCAATGGCATGAACACAGGTAGGTGTTAAGGAGGAAGCTCACACCCATAAACTCTGATTTCTGTATAATTCTAAAAAAGATACCAATCCCCCACCCTAGTGTGTTTTCTGAGTTGAAGAAGATCCTTTTGTTGGGACAAAATTATGGGTGGGGAGACACCGTGGATGATCTTATATGCAATGGACATATAAGTCGATATGAACTGAGAGTAACCATCAACATCTAGTCTCCTCCTGACTAAGACATCCCAATAAAACACATAATTCCTCTATTTGTTGTGAATAATCACAATAATACCCAAGAGTTTGAACTCATCGACGTGGGTGTACACGAGCAAGTAGAATAGCAACGAATAATATAAAAAATAATACATGGTGGGAAATTGGTGTAGTTGAAAGCTTATGGCTGCAGATAGATAGGATGGAACATAAAATAAGTAGTCGGGCTACATCACTTGGTTCATAAATCCCAAGATGGCTTTCTTGGACATATTGGCATCATCCTCCCCTAGTAAACACAAAATTAAGGATAGGATGGGTTGAACGGGTTCAACGAAGAGTGTGGCTGCGAAGCTGTTGATTAGAGGTATAGATTGTAGGCTCAGGGCCAGGATCATTTGCAAGAAGGACTAATGCTCATCAAATGGAATGGTAACGCAGTGATAAACTAGGGTGACATCAGCGAATGATTGTAGCTCAAGAGAGGTGGGGTAAACTAGGGCCTTTTGGATTAATTTTGGACTTACTTCGAGTATTTTGGCTCCATAGGAAGAAAAAAATATTTTTTCTCGTTGATGTACGCTGCAATTAGCCATAATATGAAATCAGGAAAATAATATATAGAAGGCATAACCTGATAATATAGACCAAATTCGACTACTCGGAAGGAATCTTCTCCCCTGACATGATTTCCAAATAGGTAAAAACGAAGGTCAGAGATGTGGTGGGCACACTCCGGGTCAACAATTTTAGCTTTTTTGTCCATGATGGTTTTGAGACTGGAAGAGGGTTTGACTTCACCGATTTTCAAGGTTTGAGGTGTTGTATTCTTCATTTTACAAGCATATAAAAAAATTACATGTGGTCGAGGAAAATAGCTTACTTGGTTTCCATAGATGTAGTTGAAAATGACATCAGGAGAAGGTACCTAAATGGTCTGGGCACTTGAACTGGGTCCTATGTAGGCAACTGATGGGAGAGAGTGTGCTGGGAATTGGACAGTGAATTTCATAAATATGAGGCAGGAAAGGGTCATTTTATAGTAGGAGGGGCAACAGTCAAATGACGCAGAGTGACATCATAAAGGGGGGGGGGGCACGTGGCACAACGCGATTGGATGGGACCCAAAGATAGGTGGATAAGAGTGGGGCCACTAGATTACCATTTACCATCAAAATCATGCTCGCTTGAAAAAGGCACCATCGGGTTGGCTTGCTTGGCATGTGGTCCCCACCACCCTTTGACGGGTCGGCTGGAAGACGGGTGGATCCCCTACTCACCCCTTAGGATAGATTTGGACTATCAGATCAAGATATGACTTTTCAACTCTCGGGGGTTTAGTTTGTCTATCTTCCATGCAAGTTAACCATCCTGTATGATCCCAGGGGTGGTTGGTCAGAGATGGATGGTAACTTGCCTGAAAATTTTCCAACCTTTAACCTATCATCATGCCTGTGTAAATCCTCTTTCCCATCTTGCTTTGCTACAAGATTAGGAGCCCGATGGGTACCATCTTGCGTTTATGGTCCTTCCACCTAAGCACTCAGCTTCGATATTTTCCCCCAACAATGATTTCACCAATTTTGATTATGAAGCCATACTGATGGCTCTTCATTTCCTTTGAAGACCTAATAGGATTTAGAATATTGAATCCAATTGGGGACAATGTATTGGATGCAATGCACTGAGAACCTATAGCTTAATGCCTTTCCTTGGGCATGGAGTCATTTTATTGATTTTTTTTTTCTCAAATGAAAAGAAATAATAGAAAACTCAAAGCAATATTGGTTATTTATAGATAGCTCACCGGTATTTACAATGAGTGAGGGAAGTATCTTTAGCATTGATAGTAAAAGTTGTGAAATTCTACATTAACTAGCAACTTAAGCACTTCTCCTTCTATGTTTTCTAGTAGGAAAGTATTGTTCCCATTTTCTTCCGTGATCCTGAAAATCCTGAACCATAAAGGGTCAAATTTTTTGTGCTTTCCTTTGTCTTCCATCATAACATTTCATCTTAAAACTAAATCCCTGGGCTGGAGATGTCTTTCCTTTTCCTTTCTATCAAATAAGGACTTCATTTTTTCTTAATAATTGATCAATTTATGATTCACCTTCTCTCCACTCTCTTGAAGTTCTAATAATTGATTTATCCTTCTGGTCAAGGCATTAGGCTCTTCATCAATGGCTTGTAAGATTCTAGCAATAGGAATATTGAGTTATATGGGGAAAATTGTGGCCCTTCCATAAAACAACTCAAAAAGATATTTCCTAGTGGATCTCTTAGTGGTAACCCTATTGGCCCATAAGGAAAAGTTTATTTGTGAGTCCCATTTTTTTTCCTGGCTTTCTGCTATCGTTTTCTTCAAGATCCTTACTAAAGTTTTATTTGAAGACTCAACTAATCCATTTCCTCATGGGTAATAATGGGTAGAGTGACCTACTATGATGTTGTACTTCTGACAAAAATCAATGAATTTGGTTGACTTAAACACCTGAGCATTGTCGGTTACAATATTTTTGGGGTAGCCAAACCTGGCAAGGATGTTTTCCTCCAAGAATTTAATGACTACAACATCAATTGCATTCACAATAGAGGTTGCTTCCACCCACCTAGTGAAGTATTTAGTAGATGTAAGTATCCATCTATGTTGGTTGCTAGAGGGTGGGTGTATTTCTCCAATGAAGTATAATCCCCATTGCTTGAAGGGTTCTTCAACAACGACAAGGATTGGAGGAAAGGGTGTTAGTTTCTATTTCCCAGAAAACATTTGAAATTTATCACAGGCACAAACATAAGCATGAACCTTTCCAAAAAATTTTGGCGAGTAAAAACCTGCTTTGAGGATTTTGTGTGTCATATCCCTCCAACTATAATATCCTCCATAGATGCAAACGTGAAATTTATCCATCACCTTATGAATTTCCTCCTCAACGAAACATAAAAGTAGAATCCCAACAAGGTCTTTGCAGTATAATTGGCCATTTGGTATAACAAATGTTTTGGTATGTAGTCTCAAAGCCCTATACTTCACCTTATAAAATTTCATTGGACACCTTAGAAAAACTAGATAATGAATGATGTCTTGATACCAACAAGACACAATATACTTCATCTATATTTTCTAGACTGTTGTTTCGATCTCTTGCTATTGCCACATGTTTTCATCTTCTCCATCTCTTTCAGTCAAATTTTTCATGCCCAATGCTCAAAAATTTGTTTCTGATAGGATTTTAGCTAGTCCCTACCCTTTGATGAGATTAGTAGGCTTGATATCCATGTCGTACTCCTGGGTTTTAGCAATCCATTTGCCTCTTTTTCCCTCACTATCTCCTTGTACCAAAATGTCTTTCATGGATGCTATAGGAACATAAGAAATTATGTTGGATTGTACAACACAGATTCTGAAAGCCTTTAGTGCTTTGACTAAGGCATAGGTCTGCTTCTCTAGGATGTTATACTTTAGCTTAGCTTCTCGTAACACTTGACTAAAGAAGGCTATTGGTTGCTTGTGTCCTCCATTATTTTTTTGCAATAAGACAACAACCACGGTATGAGGAGAAGCAAAAGAAAATATGTAGAATGGTTTTGAATAATCTGGGGTAACTAACACAGGAGATTCTGAAAAAGCCGTTTTAATCCTAGAGAAGGATTCTCGAGACTCTGAATTATATTTTAGTTTATTGTCCCTCTTCAACATTTTTGTGATCCCTTTTACTAACTCAACATAGTTAGGTATGAATCTCCTCAAGAAGTGAATTCTTCCCATAAAACCTAAACCTATTTCTTATTCCTTGGTAGGGGAATGTTGTTTATGCCTTCCACCCTCTTGGGATCAATCTTCACCCCCTCTTTTTCCACTATGTTCCCTAATAGATTTCCTTCACTCAGAGCAAATTGATAATTTTTAGGATTTAGGGACAAGCCATACTTAATGCATTTATCAAAAGGGAGCCGTAGGTGTTCAATGTGCTCCTCATCTATTTGCAAGAAGACAATAATGTCATCCAGGTAGATTACTACAAACTTGTCCTTTTCTCCCACAAATGATATATCCATTTCTCTTTGAAAAGTGGCTCTTGCATTTATGGGACCAAATGGGATTCTGGCATACATAACGGTCCCTAGGGCGTGATGAATGCAATTTTATTTTGATCTTCAGGATGCACTACTGCTTGATTGTATCCAGAAAATACATCCATCATAGACATCTGGGCTGACCCCACTACCTTCTATAAAATGTACTCCATTTTTTTCAATTGGTATTTGTCTTTTAATGAGGCTTTTGTTAAGATTCTTGAATTATACACACAACCTTATCTCTCCATTCTTTTTTCTAACAGGAACCAAATTCACTACCCAATCTGAATATATTAGAGGCACAATGATTTTGGCTTGGAGTAACTTTCTCACCTCCTTCTCAATGGATGGGAATAGAAGAGGATTGATCTGCATAAGTTTCTGCTTGTATGGTTTCACCCACTCTTCAAAGGAATCTTATGCTAGATAATATTAGTATCAAACATTTTTAACTCATCATACGACCAAGAAAACACATCCTTATAATCTCTAAAAAGGTTGATATACCTCTTCTTTAACTTGTGGGAAATTCATTTTGCTAGCTTGATTATCTTGGGCTCCTTTTTTGAACCGATGTTGCAATCCCCCACATGTTCTTCAATTTATTGCTTGGTTGGTTTGTTAGATACATCGTTTAAGTTTAACAATATTTCCAAGAGAACCAAACCCTAGGTAATAGTGTTACTCTTCAACTGTAAAATATTGTGCCTCACAATCATTTCTTCCCAACTGGCCCATTGTTCATCTATCGTCTTCTTATCCCCTTGGTCATTTACTGAATTTGAGAATTCCCCAATAACTTCCATGAAGCGTTTAAATATGCTCCTCATCTTCAAACACATTCTAATGTCTGACATTATCCGATAATGATGGCCTATATTTGACTTCAACCTCATACCTAATAAGTGGGTTTTGAGGTGGTTTAAAATTGTTGGCAGCTATGGCCAAGGAGTCAACCATTCGATTTATTTCTCAAGGAAATAATTGAATGTTGAAGGCCGAGAAAAAATTATTAATCAGATCCCAGACATCATTATGGTAATCCCTCAATCTCAGATGCTTAGTTTGGCACTTATTTTTATTTGTTTCACTAGCAACTCCAAATCTCTGAACACAACCAAGCACTCGATGTTAATATTTTTTTCATCTGTAGGCCCAAGAGTAAAGCTTCATACTCAACAACGTTATTAGTGGCTTCAAATTCCAATTTAAAAGAGAGAGGGATCAAACTACCTTGTGGGGATATCAATAACACACCTACCCCATTTTCTTCCTTGGAATAAGCACCATCAAAGTATAACTTCCATACCTTATCACATTTCAGTAATTGTTGGTCTAGTTGGATAGAAGGCTGCACCTATGTCTCTTCCAGGATCAGATCATCTTCCTCTAACAAAAATCAAGAGAACTCTCTTTATTTACCATACACAAGGGCGTTATTTGAACAATCAGTTCTTGTAATTGTCCTAACAAACCTTGATTCTCTATATAGTCGTCTTTCTTCTCCACCGAATACTGAGATGATAGCATAAGTCAAATACAATTGAATGGACCCTCCAATATTGGATCCCCATGACCTGGACAAGAGCATACCAAACCTTGTAGGGATGTCAACCACTAAAATATATGTCACTACGCTTTTTACAATAATATGAGCCAAATTCACCACCAAAAATTTAATCATCCCTAGACACATTACTCTTTTGGAGTCAAAGGAATACAAATATTTGTACAGTCGAGTTATTTGTAGCCCCAATTTCTCCATGACAAATAAATTCATCAAGTTATGAGAAGCGCCTAAGTCTAGCATGCAGTTGTGTAGAAGGACATGTAATACTAAGGTAACATAAAAAGGGGCGGTGGAAGGATCTTTTTCTTCAACGTGGGGTCCAAATTCAACCATAGGCTTTTCTTCTTGGAGATTCAAACTATCATGCAGGGGGAAAGTGGTGGATGGACACATGAATTGAGATACCTAAGATTTATAACTAAGTTTGTTTAACAATTCAATCAATGGGATAGAGATTTTTACCTTTTCTAGTTATTTTTGGAGATTAAAGACAACAAGACTCTTCTTAGCTATGACAACCTCAACGAGATATTTTTCCTTATCACAACCTGGTTTAGGTGGTGAGGGTGATTTTTCTACTTTAGAAGCCTCAAAATTATGGGAGATTAAATCTGAGGACTCACTTTTTTTTGTTAAGACTGAGTCTAAAGTCTTCTTACCATTTTCTGCTAATTTAGGAGGATTTTGGGGAGAGGGATCTTCATTTTGGTCCTGCTTTCAAGATATATTTCTAGAAGACTTTCCTGTGAAGTTGTTCTTGCATGAAGTCATCAATTTCCTACAACAATCATCAATATCACCATCATCCAGTAGTGCATCTAAATCATCCCCTCCTTCCTCATGTACTTTAGCTTCATATTCCTCATCTGAAAAAGAGGAGAATATATTTTCTTGAACCTCACTGGTTTCTTGTGCCTGTTCGTTTGGATCATCCTATAGGTACAATGGAGGTTGAATGTGGTATTTCTGCTCCTTTATATCCCTATGCGAAAATTCTAAAGGGGGTCTCCTGTACTGATGATTGAAACCTCGATTAGGGACTTGTGGGTTTTGTTGAGGAGGATTCTTATTTTCTAGCTCAAACTTCACGACCTTATGAGACAATTTTCTTATAAATTTATTCATTTCCTCAAGTTTCTGCTCTTGGGTTTCCTTCCCTTGACTTGAGGAATTGGTTTCATATTTTCCTTTCCTCCTTTCTCCATGATCAATTCCGCCTCTTGAATTCTCAATAGAAGTAAAGTTTTATTCAACCTCTAAAGCATCTATTTGAATCTGGTCCAAAGTATGTGACTTCCTCTCGCTAAGTGTGAAATGAAACTTTGGTTCAAAATCCCCAACAAAAACTACTTTGACAGCTGCTTGTGGAGGCTTGATTTTAGCAAGAAGACTATTATACAATTTATTGAACCTTTTTATGAACTATGGAACGTATTCATTATGTTTCTTCCTCATGGCATTGAATTCAGTGAGGATGTACCCATGATCTCTCTTCTTCCCCATTTTTTCAAGAAAGAATTTTCCATCTCTTCCCAGGTGGTAATTGAAGCATATGGTAGATATTTGAACCATTTCCTATCCTCCCCATCTATATGTTAGAAAAAAAAATATCAGCACTATGTCTAGGTGTTCAACATTTAGGTTTTTTGCAAGGGCACAGAAAGCTTCTATATGCCTCTGTGATGAAATGTCATCTTCTCCTGTGAATCTTGGCAAGAGCTTGAGATAGTCTTGTGGCATACCACTCAAGGGTTGAGGAAAGTCCAATGGAGCACAATTTTTTAATAGGAAGCTTGGGACAACCATATGGAGAAAAGTAGGTGGTAATAGGTTTTTTGTAGGTCCTCGCAGTGGGGTTATTTGAGCAATCACTAACTGGATATGAGTTGGGAGGTTGTTCACACTTTGCATGGGACTGTTCTCAAGGATGTATTTGACCTCTTATGTTTCAGGGAAGGGATGAAATGAGAAACAAGGCATGCTAACATAGGCTTCTTCATCTTTGACTCTTGAGAGGGATGTGTTGAAAAGTAGACCACTTTCTAGAGGATATTGTAGCACTGTGGAGGGAAAATCAAGACAATTTATTACAAATTTCTGAGAGATGGAAGATGATGCTTCTGGAATGGAGGTCATAGGAACAATAATGGTTGGGGTTATGTCCTTCTAGATCCTCATAGATATTATTAGTTCAAGGTCGAACATAGGAAGAGTTCTTTGTTGTGAGGTATCTGAGCGAGTATTGGGCCTTTTGAAACCAGGGTGATCAAATTGAAATTTAGACAGTGGAGTCGCCAAGGTAAGATATCATAAACCCACAACCCTTTTTTCTCACCTTACAAAATGGTTTACAAATTTTGTACCCATGGAAAATATTCTAATTCAGATTCCCCGACAATGGTGCCAGAAGATGTTGTAGCTCCTAGAGGCAAACCCTGGGTCGATGAGAGACCAATGCATAGGACATCTTGATGAGTGTTTTTATAGTTGACTGGAAATTCACAAAACACTCATTTTTCAATATAGCTTAGAAGCGAGTTGATTCAAAACCTTCCATTAGAGAGGAAATGTAGGAATCTGAAGTAAATGGTAACTCACAGAAGTGTCAATCTTAGATTCATGGTGGCCAACATTATTTAAATATGTAGCTTATCAGTCATTTTAGTATGTATGATATGAGAGCTAAGTAGAAGATATATTCGATACATTGGGCTTAAATTCTAAGAATTTGATGCATAAAAATTCAGAACGAAATGGAATAAGAAGAGATGTTGATGGGATGCAAATATACATGGGGTGAGTTTAATGGTATAGTTTTAATATAAATACAGGTGTCATTCATCAACACTTGATTTAAACGAATCCATAAATTCATGAAAACACATCCAACAACTACTATTACATTCCGTCTGAGAAGAATATTGAACACATATGGAAACACACAGAAAATAATACATACTGCAAACTCAAATGAGTTAGAATCACCAAAAACTTTGTATTAATCTTCCATGAAGCATACATTTATCAAAATTCCACAACACTTCTCTTCTGGAAACAAAAGACTTCAAAATTATGAACCTTTTTTCAGTTTCATAAAACTATTCTTGTAGGGCCTAAGAGGGAGAACCTGTTACAAAAAATATTCCTTCTTGATTTCATTAAGTGAAAAATAATGTCAAAACCTCAACGTGCTTCATGGCACAACTGTACTAACATAATACTACCAGACTGAATAAAAAAAAATATTTACATAAGAGATGAAAAGTAAAATATCACAGTCGACAGATTAGAAATATCTTCGAGTATGATAGATCAGTGGTGGAGGCTACGTCAAGGGCTCAATGATTTGGATCACATGAGTATTGATGAATTTCTTGCACCACTGCCACAATGCTAGAGATGGACGAGGGGCCATGAAGAATCATTGATACGTGATCTTAAGATGGTCAAACTGACATAGTTTAGTTTATGATGAAAAAGGTTCTTCACCATTCCCAGTAGTTGAAATTCTCTCTTTAGATAGTTTGCCACAATATTTCCTTTGAGGGTAGCAGTTTTCTTGTGGGAAGAACCTGCCTTAGTTTTGGCCTCTACGAGTCTCTGACTATACTGCTTCCATGGGGTCATCTCCCCTAGAAAATCCCAACAGCTGGGTAATCTTGTTAGGACAACCCTTTTGAACTCATCGCTGAAAGAAGCCACATCCTTTGACACCACTTCTAGGCATTCCTTGGCTTTGACTCTAGCCTCCTCTTTTTGGAAAACTTTAGATATCTCCATAACAAAACTCACTCTATCTACCACGTCAATTGGCCTTAGCTCATTAATTGGCCTTTCATTAAAAAAATGAATGAATTTTTTTGGCAATATGGGAGTTCTTTTCACCCTCCTCTTTGGCAGACAAGATGAAACCCTTGTAATCCTTGATCACAATCTTCTGCTCATTCATCAATGTTACATGCACCTAGTGGTTTCTCATTTCATTGTTGATCTCATTCTAAACTAGTTGTCTAGCTTGCAACAGAGACATATTCCCTTTCAGTTTTTGTTTTAGCTCAGTGACCCCATGATTTACTGCTTGCGGATTCTTACTAATAATCTCGATGTTTGTTATAAAAACCTCCAGTTGCTTTTCTTTTTGAGCTACATTTTCATGGGAAACATCCAAATCCTTTTGTACCTTCTTCAACCCCCCTTCTGAGATTTGTACATCAGTAGGGTCTTAGAAAGTTGTTCAGTAGGATTTTGAGGGTCCTCGTGCACAATCAGTGCACATATATGTGAGTCTATTATGGCTTGCATCTATGTTGCTTGCTGCTTGAGGGTTATTATTTCATTATTTCTTTCAATAATCTCCTTGGATAGGATCTCCTTTTCTCCTTCAACCTGAGCAAGCTCTTGAGACTGTACATTCTCACTACCTGGAATTTTTAGTTTATGCCTTAGATCCTGGATCTCCTTTTGTGAGTGTTGAAAGAGGGATTAAACCACCATATTATCCTCTAGATTCACTCCTAGTTTCATGATCAACTCCTTGAAACTCTCGTTCTGCATGTGGAGAGCCCTAGATTTGGCTCTCTCTTACTTCTACCTATTTACAACCTTCTCTAGCAACTTCTTGACTTTGCTGATAGTGATTGCATTCTTGTTGAGATCATTATATAACATTTCTCCAACCTGTTTGTGGAAATTTATTTTATCTGGAAAGGGAACATTCGTTAGATCCAACGAAACATCCAAAGATTTAAATTGGGAGCCTAAAGGCAAAGACTGTGCCAATGGGTGTTGTAGTGAAAAATTCATTTGATTTCATTCTAAATCCATAGCAGCCAACAATCTGGTATGATAGGGTACTGAGTGAAATGTTATTTTTTTTTTGTGTCTCCTCCCTCACCTTATTATTTATTTCTTCAATGACCTTTCCAGTAGGTCAGCTTGATTCAGTTACAATTTCACCCTCTTTAGCACCTAGAAAAACTACCTCTGAACAAGATGAGGCAACAACTTGAGATGTATCCTCCAAGGTCACTTAGAAACTTGGTTTATATAGGCTTGTTTCCACTATCCTTGTCTCAAAATCTTCTTCTCCAGACTCTTGGATTCTTGCCTTTTTATTTGCATGTATGTCCTCCATTTCGGTATCTCTAGCTTGGTCAATGGTCCTTTTTGGTGCTTTGTCTTTGGTCAATGGGTTCTCGATCTCCCTTTATATATTTAGAGGCCATGCAATAAAATTAGCATTCCATTCGATTTTAAGATTGTAATCGTGTTCATAAGTTTAAGCTTTTATCTTCTCTCTCCTTCCGGAAATGACACCCTTAGGATCATAACGCAAAACATCTCCCTGGTCAAACTCCACCTTTTTTAGTAAGGCTTCAACTGCCTTGAAGGCGTGCATTGAATTTATGACAAGAGGCCCCATGAGCCTCCCCAATTTAAACATATATCCTTTCTTTGCGGGGAAGAAGTGGAGCTTGTCTACATTGAGGCTCTGCCTAATGAATTGTAGAGAAAAAATTATCATTGGCACGAACAAAGGTAGGTGGTAAGGAGGAAGATCACACCCATAAACCCTGATTTTTGTATAATTCTAAAAAAGATACCAGTCCCCCACCCTAGCGTCTTTGGTAAGATGAAGAAACTCCTTTTGCTGGGGAAGAATTTTGGGTGGGGAGACATAGTGGATGATATTATATGCAATGGCCATATAAGTCAATATGAATTAACAGTAACCATCAACATCTGGTCTCCTCCTAATTATGACATCCCAATCAAACACCAAATTCCTCTTTTTGTTGCAAGTAATCACACTAATACCCAAGAATTCAAGCTCATCAACGTGGGTGTACACAAACAAGCAAAATATCTGCGAATAATATCAAAAATAGGACGTGGTGGGAAAGTGGTGTAGCTGAAAACTTATGGCTGCTGGTAGATAGGCTGGAATATAAAATAAGTAGTCGGGCAACATAATTTGGTTTAGAAATCCCAAGATGACTTTGTTATCCATATTGGTGTCATCCTCCCTCAATAAACACAAAATTAAGGATAGGATGGGTTTAACGGGTTCAACGAAGAGGGTGGCTAGGAAGCTGTCGATTAGAGGTAGATATTGCAGGCCCGAGGCTAGGACCATTTGCAAGAAGGACTTCTACTCATCAGCTAGAAGGGTAATGTAGTGGTAGAATAGGGTGACATCAATGAATGGTTGTGGCTTAGGAGAGGTAGGGTAAACTAGGGCCTTTTGGATTAATTACGGAGTTACTTTGAGTATTTTGGGTCCAGAGGAAGAAACAAAGTTGTTTTTCTCGTCGATGTATGTTGTAGTCATCTAGGAGAGGAACTTAGGAAAAAAATGTATAGAAGGCATAACCTGATAATATAGACAGGATTCGACTACTCGGAAGGAATCTTCCCACTTGATGTGATTTCCAAATATGTCAAAATGGAGGTCAGCAAGGTGGTAAGCACAGATCAGGTCGACAATTTGGGCCTCTGTGTCCATGAGGGGTTTGAGCCCAGAAGAGGGTTTGACTTCATGGGTTTTCAGGCTTTCAAGTGTCATCTTCTTTATTTTACAAGCATATGAAAAAATTATATGTGGTTGAGGGAAATAGGTTACCTGGTTGTTGTAGACGTGGTTGAAAACAATGTCAGGAGAAGGTCCCTGGATGTTTTGGGTGATCAAATATGGTTCTTTGTAAGCAACTAAAGGGAAAGAGTGCGTCAGGAACTAGAGAATTAATTTCAGAAATATGAGGCAGGAAAGGGTCATTTTATAGTAGGAGGATCAACTACCAAATGACTCAAGGTGACATCATAAAGGGGGGACACATGGCACAACGAGATTGAATGTGAAAGGGAGATATGTGGACATAACTGAGGCAAATAGATTACAATTTACCGTTAAAATCACACTCGCTTGAAAAAGGATCCAATGAGTTGGCTTGCTTGGTGTGTGGTCCCCATAACCCTCTGGTGGGTCGGATGACAGATGGGTGGATCCCGTAATCATCTCCTGGGATAGATCTAGACCGTCAGATCAAGATCTAACTTTTCAACTCTAGGGATTTCAGTTTGGATGTCTTCCCTGCAAGTTAACCCTCTTGTCTAATCCCGAGGGTGGTTGGTCAGAGATGGAAGGCAATCTACCAAAAATCCATCTGACCTTTAACCTATCATCACGCCTGTGTAAATCCTCTTGTCTGCCTTGTTTTGCTATAGGGTTAGGAGCTCAATGGATACCATCTTGTGTCTCTGGTCCTTCCACCTAAGCACTTAGATTTGATATTTTCTCCCGGTGATGCTTTAACCAAATTTAATTTTTGAAGCCATAATGATGTCTCTTCATTTCCTTCGAAGATCTCATAGGGGTGACAACACTTTGTATCAAGCATCTATGCAAAGAAGGAAGCTACACCATTCAGTGATCTATGGGAATTATGTGATATTTAAGAAACCAAATTAAAATCAAAGGATGACGTTGAATCTAATGAGCAGTCTCCAACATTTGCATCTATGTCAAGGAAGAAAGGAAATTTTGGGGAGTTTGATCCACGAAGGAGATTTCAAAAGATTGTTGGCATGTCTAAAATTCAATGTTATGAATGTAATGAATATGGGCACTACAAGAGGAATTGTGTTGGCTTATGGGGGCCTGACCCAGGTTCAGAGTTATTTAGCCAAACAAATCCCTACACTACTGGCCCTTTCGACATCAGCCCGTGGAGCGCAAAATGAAGTCTCACCCGAAGCAGTATGGGGGGATGCCGGAACCAAGTTTCCGCACCCTTGAGATGTCTGAGATGTCGATTTAGTTCAACTAGATCTGTCTTCACGTAGGTCATTTCACACACTATTCCAACCTTCAATATCTTAGCAATCAGTTATAATCGTCTTTCGTGCAGCCCTAACTAGGGGTTGAGATGCTTTCATATTGCTAGGGTAACGAACTGCACTATTTCCCCAAACTACACCGCGTATCTTACTTATCTTTTTAACATATCTTAGTTAACTTCGCATAAATGGATATTCTATCTTGCATTCACTTAATCAATACAATTATACACATTCACGCATCATATCAATATTAGAAGTGAATTTCATACCCAAGATAACAGATGCATAAAACATGAAATAAATACACAGAAATGATAGGAAACTTCTCTTTATTAATACTTCCAACTGTTACAGACTCGACATTCCCTATGCACTCAGCTGCAGGGTTCCGCGCACTCAGCTGTGGACTACTAGGCCTCTATGCACTCAGCTGTAGATCCTTCTCCTACTCTACAACCCAAAACTAGACTTTGCCCCACAGATCTCTCTCACATACATCATATGTTCATCTTTTCTTATTAATTCCTCTCAACTACTTAGAGCCTCGCTCTATTTATACAATCCCATGGTCCGCGGACCATGCGTATATTTATACAACTGACATTACAATAACAAAACTAAGGGTGGAAAACCCTATGACTCTTTTACAAACTATGCACTCCGCACCCACAAAATGTAGAGTCTTTACATCGGAATTACAATCTTTGACCAAAATCTGGGCTCTAAGCCCCAAAAATTCCCTTGGGGGATCTCGCACCCAACAGGGCCCCAACACAAACATCGTGACTTGCCCTCGATTCACTCTGTTGGTGCGGAGATCTTTGCGCGGAGAACTGCCAACTCTGACTGGATTGCTGCAAGTTCGACAGCGCACTGAGCAATTTCCTGTTTTACGTTCTCAACCCGCTGTTCAGTGACCGCTGTGGCTAAACTGCTACCCTGGATCCTTTTCTACGTTGCTTGCAACTATGTGAGATTTGCTTCAATGGAGGCTATAATGGTGTATGCCTCATCAATCCACGACTATAAGCGCGCCTTCAAAACTGCTTCCTTATGCCAAGCAACATCCACCTGCTCCTTGAGCACTTTAGCTTGTTGCATCCTCGCGAGCCTGTGTGTAAGGGAAACCGTCTGTGAGGTCCCTTTTACTTTGTCGTATCTCTGCTGTAGCTCACACGCCTTTTTCTATAGGCGCTATATGTTTGGGTCCTCCTGCAGGGTGGTGAGAACCTCGAATGATTGCTTGAACAACTTTGTGTATTCTGTCACTACACTGTTAACCTCCGATATTGTTGTTGTAATCGCGGTGGCGCGCTATTCCTTAACCTCCAATGGATTTGAAGGTTGTGCCTTCAACTGTAGTTCTACTATCTAAAGGTTTAGCTATAGCTGAACCTTGGTCATTTCCTCTTTTGCCTTGCGCACCCCTGCTGCTAATTTTCGAACGCGCACCTCCACTGGTTCTTTTTCTTGGATAGCCAATTCTGGGACCATCTGGCAAGCTTCCTCCAACACCTGCACCATTTGTCTATTTTGCGCCACTACCTCGTCGTGCTGCAGGCTCAATTTTTTGATGTTGATGTGCTTCTCGGTCATTACGTGGAGCGTGTGACCCTCCCTGGCTTGTAGTTCTGTAGTAACTCTATCCTGCAAAATATAAAGTGTCTCTTGAGGGAGCGCAGCTATGTTTAATCTGATTCCCTTCAAATCACTAACCATAGGCTTCTCGACTTCATTTTCTATAATGAGTGCTCCATTTGGCAACACTATGGTGTTTGTCATCTAGGCACAAAACATTTCCTCAGCTGGGGATGTGCCTATTACGAGGCTGGTTGACACAGTGCCAGCCTATGGAGTGTGCAACTGCAGCTCCTCTATTTGTGCCCGGAGAGCCCCCAACACCATTTGGTGTTCCTCCTCAAACTGTTGGAGGGCCTCCACAGTGACATCCCTCATCGTCTTACCAATGTTTTGTATATCCCTCTCAGTGAGGGTGATCAGGTCGAACGAAGTCTTTGAAGCCTTTGACTTCTTTTGCGGCCCTACCTGATCTCTTGGGTGTGGACATTTTAGCTGAGTAGATGCCGTCTGTGGCTTTGCGCTACCTTCCTCTGTATCAGTCTCTGGCTTAGGTGAAGGCGACTGCTGTCCTTCGCGCTCTTCTTCTATTGCCTTATGCTACTCTTATGCCAATTTTGTAGCGTTGCATGCTACTTCGGCCTTCATTGCTGCTGCTTCATTTTTGCGCTTTTCTGCCAACTATGCCATCCACAGTTTTGCCTCTTACTTTTTTTGCTACACGAAAAAATTCTCTGCTTCCACCACGGAGCCAGCTTGGGTGTGGCAATTTGGTGGCCACGACTCAAGGACCACGAAGATGATGTCATTTGTCACCAAATAGGGTAACTCGCACCACATCTTAGTCCTCCCTGATGTAGACATGGTGAAAATCTGCCTTGAACTCCAAGAAGCTCTACAGATTGTTGTAGACCGTGGGTGATAACTACAACATGCGATTAATCCACATTTGGGTGATAACTACAACTTGCGGTTAATCCCCATTTTGATGTTCATTTCCATGAGAACCCAAAATATTTTGTTGTCCCTTATCCTTTGTGCATCCTTGGTTGTCCACAACAAAGCGTACTTCACTACCTCCAGAAGGTATTGCGCAATCATTGGGAACTGGCTATCTTCGGGCAATTCCCATGCCACTAGTACTATGGACAATAGAAGCCACGCATAGTGAAAAGTTTTTTGCTACTCCTGTGCCTCATGGAATTTCTCAAGGAACTCTCCGCATAAATAGTTTTCCCAGTTGAATTGGACCCCTTCTACACATTACTCTTCTAGTACAACCACCGGCGAGGGCACCTCATCCACGTGACACTTGCGCATAACCTTCCCTGCCAATATCTGTGTTACGACTTTAACTGCAGGGTTGTTGATGTTGGAAATGGCGTAGCCTCCCTTCTTCTTCTCCAACTGAAACTTCTTCTTCATGGCCTCCGCAATGGTTAATCATCGCTCTTTCCCTCTGACATGTTTGCTGGATCCTCCCCATTGTAAGGGAGCCAGGTAATTCTGTGAATCAAATGGTATGTGATGGGGATGAGCTCCTCCAACCACAAGCACCCATCATGTACTAGGTAGAATAGTTTCCTGATGACAAAAATGGTCACTGGTGCGTGATGGTAATGTGACACCCAGAGTAGGGTTAGTAAACCTGCTTTCTCAACTCCTCTCAGCCATTTACATGGCTCCAATTCTATGATTCTGGCCGGCGCGTCTTTCTTTTGGCGCATGAGCTGCATGGTCGTGAGATGCGGGAACTTCTCATGGTCCGTGAGATCCCAATCCTCAAACTTCAGCACGGGCACTCATCCCAAGTGCGCTCGTTCAAAAATAATGTCATTAGGGAGTAGCAGAGTCTGCAGAGAGCTCTTTCTCTCATCTATATCTTTGGGCACCTTTGCGTTACCCTTTCGCAGAGGAACATATGCGGGCATCCTGGTAAGAGGGTCTACACGCTGGGTTTCAACCTCCATTTCTACATCCTCCTCCTCTACCAGGATTTCTTCAAATTCTTCCTCCTCATCAGCCTCCAAATTGATAGCCTTCCCCTTTTCTTCCATGGTAAGCTTAGTTCTTAACGAATTCCTAGGTGATACGTGTAGCAATACCATAGCCTACTTATCTTTCTTGGGTCTCGGTGTGTGTGGTGATTTAGGGATTTCTGTGACCATCCTGACAATTTTTGGGGCTTCCACTTCCGTAATGGCCTGTGCGGCTTCCTCGGTGGTCATTACTCCGATATCCATGGCTTCTTCAAGGGCTTCCATAGTGCGATTCCACAAGTCTCTCAACATCTCGAGTAATTGCTTAAGCAACGAATTCACCTTCAGAAGATCAAACAAGTCTGGGTTCATGAGTGTCTGTGCGCGCAACAACTCAGTCCTCGAATTTCCAAGTGTTGTTTGCTGGACAACCCTTTGTAATTTATAACACCTTTTGAATTTTAATTCGACTGTTCCCCCCACATTTGGTCAATTAATGCTCGATTGGTAGCATATTTTCAAGAATCTAGCCCATAAATTTTGCCTTACATTCCTGCCACAGGCTCCATTTGGTCTCAAACCAAGCATCACATCGTGAATAGTGACTATAACAGTCACTTTCCAGCCAACCCATGTGGTAACGCAACTACCCTCGTGCTATCACGGACCCTGGGACACTTCGCTACTGCACGGAATCCTGACATTGTACAGTCCCCGGGCATAGTAGTTTATAGTCTTGTGCCTCCTTTCAGCTGCCTGGAGCACTAAGAATATGCTTTTTTCAGCTAGTCAGATGGCCAAACCCCTTGTGTATGTCTTCAAATGACTGGCATTGACTTTTCGTGGGAATAGTTCTCCATTTAACTTTACCAATTGCAGTGCGCCACCATTTGTGATCTCCTTAATAACATATGGTCCTAGCCAATGCATTATGAGCTTCCTTGGGAATTTATCAAGCTTACTATCATACAAAAACACCAAATCATTCACCTTGAAGGTTTGCAACTTAATATGTTGATCGTGCCAAGCCTTTTCGCACTGCTTTTGGACCTGCTGGTGAAATCCAGCCAAAAATCATTCTTCCTTGAGCTCCTGCAATTGTGTGAGCCTCTCCTCTAGGGCTCCGCGATCTGTCATACTTGTGAGCACTACTATGCATAGACTAGGCATGATGTATTCCATAGGAATTATAACTTCTACTCCATAGACAAGCCTAAAAGGTGTCTGTCCCATCATTTTCTTGCATGTCGTCCTATAAGCCCATAATACTACAGGTACGCGCAGATCCCAATCACTTCACTGTGTGTTGGATACCTTAGTTAGTGCATTGCACACCTTGTTGAGCACCTCTGTGGGTAGAATATTTTGCATGATTTCTCTTCCTGCATAATGTCTTCCCAACATTAAGAGCCATCTGCAAGCTCCCCCCCAACACATGCTTATTGACCATGTATTTCAACACGGAGTACATGTGCATCTGTGCAGGTTGGGCCTATTTTACATAGGCCTGCATCCTCCTAGCCAGATGTGCGTGTGTCCATCTTGTCCATTATACTTATCTGTCAATCACACCTTAGGCTTCCCAAATCGTGTGTGCATCATTCCCCTACATTCACACTAGTCGTCAAATCTCCCTTTGTGTGTACCCCACCATCTCACGGGTGTAGCTCGCAGTACCCAGTCCACGACCTAGAATCTTTGTTTTTCTGATACTTCTCTTTCAAATTTATCCAAGAAGATATCTACCTCACTTAAACTAATAAGTAGGCAGGTCTCTTACTTATGTTGATACGCGACGCAACGACGTTGTCATCATATTACAATTCAGTGTAGTTACCTCATGTAACCGATTCTGCCATCACTCTATTTCCTCATCCGAATCCAAAGTACAGGAGCTTTCACGCTCCCATGCAATCCACCCATCCGTGGTGGGATTCACCCAATCCTAGTTTCACGCTGTTATCTTATAGATGTAGTCCAAATAATCATCGCTTTCATAGTCGGGCACTGGCTCTGTATAGCGCGAACCTTCAGTAGGGTCCAGGGGCATAATTATGCGTAGTGACTTCTTTTCAAAAATCATTTTTCATTTTTTCAGATTGATCACCCCGTTCATGTCAGTGGCCCAATCAATTCCTAAGAGCACGGGGTAGGGATTGTTGTCATCAACAATCTCTATCACTTCAAATTTTACCAGTGTGCTTGCTCCCTCAATATCCACAATTATTCCTTGCAATCGCCCCATGGGTATTATTTTATGCTGGCTCACCATCCTTAGCTAAATTGGAGACCACTGTACTGTATGTTGCCCCATTCGCTCCCATGTCTGCTTCGGAAAAACATTTGCATCTGATCCCAAATATAGAATTACTTGGTCCATCTCATATTCTCCGATCTACATGGTTAGTATTATCTCTCTTCCCTTTCTTTTCTTATGCTTTTCGATCTTTTGGACTATGCGCAGTTCTCCTAGCACGGTCCCAGCGCATTTGTTGATGAGTTCCTATAACCCTTTCACCACCTTACTGTCACGCAGTAGCTTCATACATGTTTCCAAGAACGCTGTGAGCATAGATGGGTCCATCTCCGGCTCCGGTTTATCTTTGCTTCCTGAAGTGGAGGCATCAGTGAAGCTCTTTTTAGCTTCCATGAAGGTTTCCTGAGTGCAGTCCAAATCAAACTCTGCTTCTTTTGTTGGAGCTTTGTGAACCCAATACTATCTTCTGACTGTTTGACTTTGTTATCTTTGTTGCGATTCCACTTCAGAGCACAATGTTCAGATTCGGATCTTCCTCGCACAGCTCAGACATAATCATCTGTAGGTTTTGAGTCGGGGGAGGTGGTAGTGCTCCTTTGTCATGTATCCTAGCTATCAACATAGGACAATCTTTTCTCTCATGATCAAACAAGGTGCCATACAAACACGACAAGTGCGTTGGATTCTTGAAATCACGGGCATAATGTCCTAGCCCTTTGCAATTGTAGCATATCAACTATCCGCGACCTCTTCCAAGTCCTCCTCTACCTCCACCTCGTCCACGCCCCTAAAATCCTATTCGCGCCTTTCCTGCATTTTGGTTAAGGGGCTACGTTTCGGCCTGAACTCTGTAGGTGGGAGTTCTATCCATCATCAACTCATAGCTTCTACAAAAGTTGCAGAACAACTGTTGCGAATTTTGCGTATACTTTTGCAACAAGTGACAATTGTCCGTGGCATGTTTTCCTACTATTTGACAAATCGTGCACCACAAAGTAGGCACCGCGCTAGGTCTTGCTTGTGCCTCTGGCCTTAAAGGCAATGATCCTCATCCTGCGAGGTAATTTTTTAAAACCGGGCAGTGCTCCTTGTCATGACCCTGACCCTTGCATTTTACGCACCATACCTCTTCACTCACTTATGGTCGAGCTGTCCTATCTTGTTTCAGACTCTGCATCTCAAGGCATAAATTCTTCAGCTGCGCATGGATATGTTGAACTCCTAAGTTAGGATCATGCATCAAGGTCTCATGTAGCCTCATAGATATCTCTAAGGGCTCCACCTATGTTGTTATCTTCTACTGCAATAGCGCACTCCTTAAATGTGTCATTAGCGAAGCTACAAACCACTCTCGATGTTGTCCATCCATCAGATTCATATTAGCTTCGCGAATCATACATTTCAGCCTCTGATCCATCTCCCAAGGAGTCTCGCCTGGTAGCATCATGATCTCTTTGAATCCAATGATCGACTGTGCTTTAGACTTCGACTTGCTAAATTCTCTATTTAGTGCTTCTTGGATATTTGCGATTCCCGCATTTGGATTATCATTGGAGTGCTTAATATACCAGGTTAGCACGTGGTCCTGCAGGGTGCTAACCAGTGTCACTTTCTTTATATTTTCATCTGTAACTCTTTGTGCTTCCCATACAACCCTTACCACGAACCAGAATTGGTCTAGATCCTCATTTTCAAAACCTTTGAACACATGCAACTTCACTGTGCTTGCCATATTGAATCGCGGTGGTGGAGGAGGTGGTACGGGTGAAGATAGAGGTGATGGTGGTGAAGCTAGTGGCGGTGTGGGTGGAGGTGGTATTCACGGAATTCTTTGCCTTATCAGATGGATCACACTTCGTGGTGAGACCTTCGGGAGCTCTTCCTCATCCCCTCATAGAGATGAAATCAAGGGGCTAGTTTTCGGTCCCTTATTTCCTTTGTTCCTGTAAGCTTTTCCACTTTGCATATACCCAAACATCAAGGTAACTGCATAACCCTCTTTCACACAATAGCATTTTAATCCAAGTATTTAAAGAATTTACGTACTTACCTAGTGGTCCTTTGAGAAAGCGTTGCTCTGCCTCGCTGTAGCTAACTAACGTGTCAACTGCGAACTCAATAATGAATCCTCCTATAATACGATCGAGCCAATGATCAATGACACGCACGATCTTATCCTCTGATGCTTCCATCCTTCACACTAACTCTGGGGTCCACAAATTAGGACCGTCAAGCTTCCACCTTCCTTGGCTATTTTCTAGCTTCACGATCCACTTGTATAGCTCAATAGGGAAGGATGCGAAGAAGATTTCATGGATCTCCATGTACAGGTAGCAGTCTAACCAATCGTCTTTTGACAGTCGTGGGTTCTCATTTTCCTGCACCGTGAACTCGTGAATTCTTTTGTCCAATGAGCTTTCAATCTCTTTCTTAGTTGGATTCCAAAGATACGACATTAGAAATCTCTATACAGATTCTGGTCCTGGAAACAGAACCATTTGTTAGCTTATGGGGACCTGACCCAGGTTCAGAGTTATTTAGCCAAACAAATCCCTACACTACTGGCCCTTTCGACATCAACCCATGGAGCGCAGACTGAAATCTCACCCGAAGTAGTATGGGGGGATGCTGGAACTAAGTTTATGCACCCTTGAGATGTCTGAGATGTCGATTTAGTCCAACTAGATCTGTCTTCACATAGGTCGTTTCACACACTATTCCAACCTTTTATATCTTCACAATCAGTTATAATCGTCTTTCGTGTAGCCCTAACCAGGGGTTGAGATGCTTTCATATTGCTAGGGTAGCGAACTGCACTATTTCCCCAAACTACACCGTGTATCTTACTTATCTTCTTAACAGGTCTTAGTTAACTTCGCATAAATGGATATTCTATCTTGTATTCACTTAATCAATACAATTATACACATTCGCGCATCATATCAATATTAGAAGTGAATTTCATACCCAAGATAACAAATGCATAAAAAATGAAGTAAATACACAGAAATGATAGGAAACTTCTCTTTATTAATACTTCCAACTGTTACAAACTCGACTTGCCCTACTAACTCAGCTGCAGGGTTCTGTACTCTCAGTTGTGGACTACTAGGCCTCTGTGCACTCAGCTATAGATCCTTCTCCTACTCTACAACCCAAAACTAGACTTTGCCCCATAGATCTATCTCGCATACATCATATGTTCATCTTTTCTTATCAATTCCTCTCAACTACTTAGAGCCTCGCTCTATTTATACAATCCCATGGTCCGCGGACAATGGGTAGATTTCTAAAGCTGACATTACAATAAAAAAACTAATGGCAGACAGCCCTATGACTCTTTTACAAACTATGCACTCCGCACCCCGAAAATGCAGTGTATTTACATCGGAATTACAATCTTTGACCAAAATCTAGGCTCTAAGCCCCAAAACTTCCCTTGGGGGATCTCTTGCCCAAGAAATTGTCCTAAACTCAAGAACAAAAACAAGAAAAGGAAAGTAAGAAGTGAAGCCCATGTGACCAAAGAAGTAGAACAACTGAAAGAGAAGAAAACAAAGAAGGAAGAAGTGAAAAATCTCTACTATTAAAGGTCTCTCATACATTAAGTTTATTTTCAAAAAAACAATCATGGTAGAAAGAATTACCGTAATGATAGGATGCATTGTACCAGTAATTGAGATGGAATCATTATTAGAAGCATAAAAGGATAGTAGAAGTAGCAATTTGGTGGTTGAAGCAGTCTTCTTACTAGAAATAAAGAACCTCATCATTAGAAAGAAGCATTTACATAATAAGGATTATCAAGATCGTCCATCAAAACCTTTATTAAGGATCACTTCTACTTGGAAGAAGCAAACATTACATAGATAGTATACATTCCACATAGTGTGGGATCCACAATTTGGAAGGATGAAGGTATGATGACAAGTGTGCAACATGAAAATTTAGTTGGAGTATTTTTCCCTCTTCAAGAAAGGGAAAGGAAGTTTCTAAATAAAGTCTAGATGCCACCTGAAGGAAGAGGTATGTATACATTTCATAAATTTTTTATAGATAGATAAATATAGTGACTTTAAATGGTTAGAATGCTCTATTTCATGAGCGTGATTTAGGAAGAAAGAAATCTTTCATAGGAAGAATACATGAAGACATAAGTTTAGCATACTACAAAAAGGAATGATGGAATTAATATACTATATGACCTCCTAAAGAATATAAGGAGGCGGGCCGTAAGGTTTCTAATAAGAATGAACCATGTAAAGAGATGTTGAAGGAAGCAATATGTGAATAAGTTGAAAGAATAGTTTGTGAAAATACAACTACATATATGATATGGATAATTGACATTTAATGTCAAAATAATTGGCTATGACATCTCCATGAAGAAGTTATGAAGACCCTGATAAATAGGATGAAGAAGGAGAACCTTGGTAGTGAATGTCTTGGAGATGGATTTGCACTATATGCAAGGATGTTGATGTCGCAAAAGCATGTATCTTGACAAAGGGCCATCACAAAGAGGTAATTCTATTTTTAAAGTTCACCTTTGATTTTTGAAAGAAAACATCTAGTTTGAAAAGAAAAAAGGGTACCTGGATTTTTTTTATAGAACTACATCTAGATCTAGTACACATAAATTTGGATGGATGATTATGAAAATAATATGGCTTGGAAGAGGTAGCAATATGAAGGATAGCTAGATGATGACAAAGAAGGTCACTTTTCGATAAAAATAAGGATGACATGACTAACATTATTCGGTTGTTTAAAAAGAAGAAGGGAAAGTGATGTAGAAGATAACCGAATTGCTATGAAGAAGTTATTGAAGAAAATGGCTCCATGATGTAGAATTTTAAGTTTATTCATGATATGATGTTCATTAGGGGAATTTTGATGTCTAATATAGGCCTCCTAAGAAAAATGTAGAACCAAAATAAACTTTATAAAAACCAATAGGATTCAAGATGACGATGTCACCCATGGGGGATGATTCACCATTTTTGGAATAAAAAAGTAAAAAGTTTAAAAAATAATAGAATAATAAAACTACTTTTTTCAACTTATATCCCTAAGGTTTTACTCAAATTTCGAGTCGGTGTACTCATTGGATGAAAAAATTGATTCCTCATCCAAGGAGTACCCATGTTGCATGCATTTGATGAACACTGCTACATGAAAAATGATAAATACATAAAAATCATGATTACAATCACATTTTTTCGTGTATTTCTCATTTTTCATATAACAAGATCTATAGAAAGTATGAAACATGGGTACTCTTTGGATGAGGAATCAAATTATGCATCCAACAAGTGTTTCTGCTCGAAATTTGAGTAAACCCATAGGAAGATAAGTTGAAAATACGAGTTGAAAAAATAGTTTGTTCTTTTTTCCCTCTAAAATTTGATGATATAATCTAATCTTATTTTATTATTTCCACTATTATTTTATAATTTTCTTAGGAGCCCATTTTAGACCTCAAAATTCCCCTAATGATAGAAAAAGATGTCCTACAAGCAATGATAGTACCATGATCTCCACAAGAAGAATAGATAGATATTGGTGGAAACAAGTCCCTAGCTAAGAGGGAGCCTCGGTATATTCCTTTCATGTAAAGGAATGAGTGTATCCTCCCTAGTTGAAAGGGAGAGATATACACATCACTATATGACAATGTTGGTTAATATGATGAAATGCACTACCATAAACTGAGAAGATACCTTATGAGATAGCTTACCAATCCAACCCTTCTTGTGATAATTATTCAGTATGAGAATATCCATGTACCATCTATGTATTATGAATACCTCCATAATTAAGAGGGAGTGTTGAAATAAGTAACTAGGTTCAGTGTTCATAATATCTTATGTATTCTTAATTTTATATATTTGATGTAAAAGAGAGAAAATTTATTATTATTTTATAACATGGGTTTCATGCTCAAAGTCAAGTTGTTTTAGGTTAGAGAACTCATTGTGTTCTTCTATGCATTTTCATCATTATATAAAGTCAAAAGAGTCATTGTCATATGTAATAGACCCAATTGGTCATCTTGTATCAAGTCAAAAGAATTTATTTTGAGTCAAAATGTGTTAAAGTATCCCTCCAAGACTAAGTCGACTTGTAGAGAAGAAGTCAATCTCATTAGGGAAATTCATCCTCCAAAGTATATATATATATATATTATATATATATATATATATATTATATATATATATTATATATGAGTGATCCTTGACCTAATTTGAGGCATCCAATAAGTTTGAAGAAGAAAGCAAGAAAAGGAAGAGAAAATACAAGCGAAGGACTGGAAAGAGAAGATCTCAAGGAGAAAACCAAAATTTTGATCTTTTTCTCTCCTGTCTCTCACACGTGAAAAGAAGGCTAGGGTTTCGTTGTAGCTTCAAGACCAAATTTCAAATCTCTAAGAAAATCTGAAAATTTGATGCAAAGAAGTAAGATTGATAGTCTATTTTTCTAAAATGAAGAAGAAATCCAAGCAAAGAAGTAAGAAAGCTTAGATCATACATAATCACTCACATGTGTGAAGTTGCAACAACTACTAGATATGCGAAGTTGCAATAGTTATTGGAGTGTCAAAGTTGCAACAATTATTGGAGGGTCGAAATTTGTTGCTGGAAGTTGTTTGAATTGTTTTGATTTTGAGAAGAAAAGGTCATCAAGAAGGAAGGTTTAATTGGTCTTAGAAGGGTCTTGTTCTCGGGTCTAAAGGTCTTGGAATTCATCATTTGAAGATTCTATGAGAAGAAAAGAATTTATTGTGGGTTTTCCTCTCTAGGAGAGATTTTGGCTTTGGCTAGTAGCCTACATCTTGTGTCCATTTGTTCTATTCATCTTCAATTTTGGTAGTTTTTTGATGATAAGTACACCATAATAATCAAGAGAAGAATGAACTAATTATAAATACTACAAATTTAAGCAAGAAAATTTTTAAGAACCACCCTAAATTTATATGTATAATAAATTGGCTAATCCCCATGATACATAGGAAAAATGGTAGGCGATTTTATCAATAATATAATATGTATATATAATTTTTTTGGCGAATCTCTCACCATATTATATTATCTTGTACAGTGATGGAGAATCTTTCACTGAATTATAAAATCTTGTAAGATCTTGGAAAATCGTTTACTGAATAATAAAACATTGTGAAGTCTTCGCGAATGTTTTGTTAAAGTATGAAACCATATATGATAATAAGAAAACATATTCATTAAACTGTAATATACTAACATACATGTTTGGAAAAAAGAAACATAATTTTCTCTTCCTACAAACAATGTCCCAAGTTTTAGTGGGCGTGTTTGTCAAGGTTCTTACAATACACTCTTTCATATCCTTCTATTAGTTTTGATAATATTCCACAACAAAGATCTTGTAGGTGTTGATATTGACAACGAGTTCTATCAAGGTAGGAGAGATTAATCTTTTCTCTACAACTTTTGTCAAGCTACCACTTTTTTCAAGTTATCAAATTTCCTTTTTATTCCCTGGATTCCAACTGCGAGATA
>APFE030987264.1:210569-227844 GCA_000404065.3 Pinus taeda
AATCTCTCACCAGATTATATTATCTTGTATAGTGATGGAGAATCTTCCACTGAATTATAAAATCTTGTAAGATCTTGGCAAATATTTTACTGAATAATAAAACATTGTGAAGTCTTGGCGAATGTTTTGTTAAAGTATGAAACCATATACGATAATAAGAAAACATATTCATTAAACTGTAATATAATAACATACATGTTTGGAAAAAAGAAACATAATTTTCTCTTCCTACAAACAAAGTTCCAAGTTTCAGTGGTCGTGTTTGTCAAGATTCTTACAATACACTATTTCATATCCTTCTATTAGTTTTGATAGTTCTATCAAGGTAAGAGAGATTAATCTTTTCTCTACAACTTTTTTGAAGCTACCACATTTTCAAGTTATCAAATTTCTTTCTTTTCCATAGACTCCAACTGCGAGATAAAAAAATTAAAAAAAAAAAAAACACATCAAGTTTGTTTATCCCAACATGCCAACAAGTAGCAAGCCCCAACTATATTATATAAGAAAGTATTAGGTATCCCAAAGGCTTGAAGGGGATATAATTGAAAGACGTGACCATTGTGAGAATCCTTCCAATCAATATATGAATATATAAATGTAGATTTATTATTATTTTGATTGGAAACCTTCAATTAAATAATAAAATTTAATTACCTCTCTCCCAATATAAATTGCTTACTAGCATAATTCACTACCCTCATAGGTCTCGCATTTTTTAATAGCGTTGTAACATGTAGATTAATTTCCTTTTTGGTGAACAATCTCCACATTTTAATAAAATATGGTGCAGTGGCTCCAACCCCTACCGATCATTAGGACAAACTAAGAATAGCACAGAAGATGAAAGGTTGTACAAACCAGCTTATTTTTCAAACAACTAATCCAACATCGGGACCTAAACATTTTCAGAAGATATCATATTGATAATGTTTGAAAAATGGTGAGAAATCTTGTGCAAGGGTGATGCAGAAAGAGTGATAAGGTTTCATTGTTTTGAATTTTTTTTGTTAAATCATAAAAAGTTAAAAACTAATATTAATGGAGATATTGGTATTTTTTACTAAATTTTGTGAAGTGACTAAATGTAGCTTTGACCATTCACCTCAAGATGTTTTTACAATATAATTTCCTGAGTCTATTTAATATCTTCATTATCATAAAAACCAACCTATATCCATCTTAACTCCACATCTACCACTCTTATGGGGATGAAATCTATTTATCGCTCTGAGCACTTGGTAGACCAAGAATTGAGATGGATCTAAGATGATAGAATTTCCCCTCTAAATAGTCTATGGTCACATGAATACCATGGTATTACCATGGGTTATCATAAACCTGGAGCTTAAAAATTATTATTATGAATTTATAAAAATTAATATAATTAGTAATTGATATTTATTTTACTTTTTATTTTTAACCAGTTTAAAAATTGTTTAACATACATTAAATTACAACATCCATTTTTAACTCTTGATCACCAAGCCCTAGAGGGATCAAATATTTTTTCACTCTATGCTAGTTTGCATATCACGATATTTGATCCCTCTAGGGGCTTAGTAGATCCAGAGTAAAGATGATCTATGCTGGTTTAAATCCCCCATTTAAATAGACTACATTCCACATGAATACCATGGGTCAATACCATGTGCCATTTTTATTTTTATTAATGCTAATATTAGGGTTAATAATGTTTTTTGCATGGTATTAATAATAATCTAGCGCATGGTATTTTGCCCATAGTATTTTGCCTATAAAATTCACCTAAATATAACACATTTTTTGAGTGTTCTTAAATGTAAGGTGACTTATGGAGTAAATATAAAAAAATGTTTTATGTGTTTACCATACCTCTTGTTTATTTATATTTTTATTAATTTACCATACCTCTTTTTTGAGCCTTCATAAATAGAAAGAGGGTTATGGACTAAATATAAAAAGAGGAGGTTTTATTTATTTACCATACGTCTAGTTTATTTATATTTTATTTATTTACCATACCTTTTGAGTAAGTATAAAAGGAGGTTTTATTTATTTACCGTACCTCCACTTATTTATGGACTAATATAAAAAGAGGTTTTATTTATTTACCATATGTCTAGTTTATTTATATTTTTATTTATTTACCATACCTTTTGAGTAAGTATAAAAGGAGGTTTTGTTTATTTACCGTACCTCCACTTTATTTATATTTTTATTTGTTTACACCCTTGCATGTATATAAGGTGACTTATGGAGTAAATAAAAAAAATGTTTTATTTATTTACCATACCTCTCATTTATTTATATTTTTATTAACTTAACATACCTCTTTTATAAATATGGTATTTGTCCCATAGGATTCACTTAAATAAAACCTATTCTTGAAAATTAGGGCCAATGGAAGGTTGTAACTCCTAATTTCAATGGATAAATTTACCTTTTTTACCCTCTCCCTTAAAATAAGGTGGGCTATTTGATGCAATTTGTAAAAATGTACTTTGATACAAAATATTCGCCCACTAAAAATTTAAAACCCCTTAATTTCGCCTAAGGGTGAACATTCACCCCTAAAAGTTTCCATGAATTTAAGTAAAGAACATCGCAAGCAATTATCAAAGTAAGGAGAAATCACTCCTAATCGAGTTGTACTAGATTTCTCAACACAATAGATAACTTCTATGCAAAACCTAGTGAAGAAACCTTTGGCTTGGAGTTGTAGGAAATTACAGGGTAAGTTCCTCAGACAGAACACTAAAGGACACAGCTCACAAACAGATCACAGATCAATACACTAGTATTTTTGACGTGGTTAAGACCCTCAAAGAGGGAAACAGTCCACGGCCTGAGCCAACATGACCACTTCAGGCAATTTATTAATAAAAGAATGAAATTTTACATAAGCTTCTCTCATGAACAGTTAACCTACAAATGACCCTACATGCTCTTTAAATAGAGATCATGGACCAATCGGGTGTTAAGCCACGAATCAAGTGTCGTTAATATCGAGGAGAGAATGAACCGTCGGATCACTACATATCGTGACCATTGGATTGTAAGTTACAAAAGTACATAGTAAAGAAACACATTTTACCTAACTCTATACTAGACCAAGTTATACCTAACTATTTCCTATGTGTCGAAATATCCTAACAGGAGCTCCTAGGGGCTTGGGGTACTTCTTGGAGCTATGAGAGACCATAGGGTGAGTGGTTCACCTTCCCCTCGTCATGCGCTAGATAGAGGGTGATTGGTTCACCTTCCCCTATGATACCCTATTATGGTTGACATGTGTGTAAGGTGAGTGGTACGCCTTCCACTACAATTGACATATGAATAGGATGAGTGGTTCACCTTCTCCTATGGCATATGAACAGGAAGAGTGGCTCACATTAGAGGATTTTTGAGGTATAAAATGGGCCTCCTAAGGAAATTCTAAAATAATAGTGGAAATAATGAAATAAGATTAGATTACATCATCAAATTTTAGAGGGAAAAAATAAAAAAATAAAAACTATTTTTTCAACTCGTATTTTCAACTTATCTCATTATGGGTTACTCAAATTTCGAGCAGAAACACTCATTAGATGAAAAATTTGATTCCTCATCCAAAAAGAGTACCCATGTTGCATACTTTCGATGGATCCTGCTATGCGAAAAATGAGAAATACATGAAAAAACGTGATTGCAATCACGTTTTTTCATGTATTTCTCATTTTTCGTATAGCAAGATCCATCGAAAGTATGCAACATGGGTACCTTTTTTGGATGAGGAATCAAATTTCCATCTAACGAGTGTTTCCACTCGAAATTTGAGTAAACCCATAACGAGATAAGCTGAAAATACGAGTTGAAAAAGGTAGTTTATTATTTTATATTTTTTAATCTTTTTACTTTTTTACTCCAAAAATGGTGAATCATCCCCCATGGTTTACATCATCATCTTGAATCCTATTGGTTCTCATAAAGTTTATTTCGGTTGCACATTTTTCTTAGGAGGCCCATTTTAGACCTCAAAATTCCCCTAATGCCTTCTCTTGTTGATGCCTCAGCACACATCCTACCCATAGAGTTTGAGACTCATGGGAAGCACCTCTCATTTGGCCAATGAGTTGGGAAAATATGGTTAGGGACCATAACACTACCGATGGACGCATCGTGTACTATCGTACTCCCTATGACTAGAGCGCATGGTGTTCAACAACTTGATCTGGGATCAATGACTGACTTTTGTTAGTGGAGAGTGGTATGATCTTATGACTCACTCTCGATCACTTCTTCTTCATTATTACTTCATGGTTCAGCAGAGCAAGGAAGTAATGACAGGGATGGTTCTGAATGAAAAGATGGCATGATGACAGATGGATAGGCAAGTGGAATTCTCCCTAGTTGAGGGGGAGTGTTAAAATTGGAAACTAGGGCCAAATTACACCTTAGGACAGCTCATATGATGGAGATGATTATTGCATTGGATTCCTCTTTTCGAGAGGTTCATTTTGATATAAATATCATCTCATTCTGATAAGAAAAAATGGAATTTTGAAATTATTCTCTCTCATGCACAAATTTTCAAGGTCGGCCTAAGTCAAATGTAAGCTCATGAAGCAGAATAAATGTGTCTCCTCACGCTCAACAAAGTGTGTAAATAGGAGTGACCTCTCTCTCATTTGGACATCACTCATCTCATCACATATCTCTTTCCCTCCTCTCTTGATTGGTTCATATAGCTTGGAGACAACCTTCTCTACTTCGCACGTGTGAAAGGAGGATAATTTTCTGACTGAGTTTGTTGGCTGAAAATTTCAAAAAAGAGGGTAGTGTTGACTTGGGTGATTTTGACCAATGTTGACTTCGATCTTAAGGATAAAATTTTGATTTTTGAAGTCCTCATTGATTGGCATAGTTTTCGAGGTGATTGGGATAGTTTGACTTCAATGTTGACTTTAGATTTGACTACAGAATTTACAGCAACATTTTCTCTCCTTTGATTGGTTTGACCAATCTGTTTTGGGTTGACTTTGACCCTCCTGGAAGGCCGAATTTATCAGCGGTTCACTAAGTTGCTTGGAGGACATTTTGGAGTTACTTTGACCACTGTTGACTTTCTGGTTAGAGCTACAATTGATTGTTTATTTGATAGGACTGTTTTGGGCATGTAAATTTGATATGTGTACTCTCTCTATCCACTGAACTATTGAAGAATAATAAGAAGATTTGATCAAAGGGTTTCCCCACATTGGGGTTTTCCCTTGGGATCCGCCATATCTTGTGTCCTCTTGTCTTGGCTTGTCTTTTGCATATGTTTTTATGTTCTATCTACATTTATTGTCAATGTATTTAAGTTAATGTGATTTTCACTGAATATAATTGGAAATTGTCATTGGGTTGATAAGGAACATTGAAGTAAATTGTGCTAAAGCATAGAACATACCATTGTTATATAAAATTAACAAGTCTCCTTGAATAGGAGCAAGGGTATATTCTCTGATCAATAGGGGAATAGGGATATCACCTTTGGCTGAGGTGAAGTGATGATGAACACCACATATACATTCTCTTCTTCATGTAACATGCACTTGACCAGGACTAACAATCGTAACTCTAAGTGAAGGCCATGAAGAAAGAATGTTGGAGGATGGACAATCCAAGAAAGGAAATGTATGGACACTCTTTGAGGATGAGATAGGTATCCAAGATAAGAGTGATCAAAGAGGGCTGATATTATTTGAGGATTGGGAATCCAAGATAAGAATAGTCTAAAAGGACATACATTGTGAATATCTGAATGGGGTATGTGCCTTGTAAAAGTAGTGTGATATCACACATAAAGCCTCCTAGCATAATGCTTTTGAATGAAGATGAGCTTGTCTAGTTAGGCCTCAAAGATAGTGTTGGTCATAATGTTGATGCTTACAGTTAGCTTATTAATATGACTCTTCTTATGATAACTCTTCACTTTGAGAATGATGTTGTACTAGTAATACAATTATGAATACCTCCCTAGTTAAGAAGGAGCACTGCAAATGTAACTAGTTTCAGTCTTCTTAATTGTATTGTACTCATTTCAATATGTATCTCATTTAACAAACAAAAGAATAAAAGAAAAAGTTTTTATTTCAAAGCATGGGTTTCATGCTTCTTATTGATAGTATTCGAAGTAAAAACATGTTCTTCATGCTTCTATGGTTTTTTAGGTCATAGGATTTATTGACATGAGTCAAGAGAGTCGACATCATGTTTATAAGATTCTCCCGGACAAAATGTAATTTATAAAAGAATTGATTGAGTTTAGAAGGTCTTGGAAACCTCCAAAGTACAAGGCAGCCTTGGCAGCATCAAATTGACCTAAAGGAGGTAATTCGGCCCCTTGGAAAGGCTATATAAAAAAGCAGATTCAACCTCATTTGGCACTCACTCACAAGTTCAATCTCTCAAGAAAAAGTTTGATCTAAGGCTAGAAAAAGCAAGGAAGGAAAAACAAAGGTCTAAAAGGAAATAAGAATCCAAGAAGTCAAAGAAAACCTTGATTTTGGGCTCTCTCTCATGTGTGAAAAACTAGGATTTTTGCAGCTACAAAGAAGACTGAAATTGTAGGTCCGAATTGTAAGAAACAAGTTGCACGAACGAGTTGCTAGAAGAGCGAGTATCTTGTTTTGACTTCGTTGACCTTGGGAGATATTGTCCTACTCAAAGGAATATCTCTTGAAGAACTATCTTGTTGTTGGATTAGGGTTTCTACAAGAACTATAAGGTCGAACACGAACAAGTTGCTGGAAGAACGGGTATCTTGTTTTGACTTTGTTGACCTTGGGAGATATTGTCCTACTAAAAGGAAGATCTCTTGAAGAACTATCTTGTTGTTGGATTAGGGTTTCTACAACTATAAGGTCAAAGTTGTTGGACGAAGTTGCAAGGTTGAAGCTGGAAGATGGTTGAAGCAATCTTATAAGAAGATTTCTTGAAGGGCTAACTTGGTACTTGGAGGAGGATTTGGTCTAGGGTTTAGGTCTTGGTTGTCTCATTTGAAACAAATTCTATAAAAAGAAAAGAGTTTTTTGGCTTTTCCCCTTGGAGGGGTTTTGCCCTGGCGTGGAGCCTAATATATGTGTCCATTGTCTTTATTATTTTTCTCTTGATAGTTGTTTGATGAATAAGATATAATAAAAGAAACATAAGAAGATAACTAAGTTCACAAGCAATTATTAAGGAAAAAAGAATTTAGAATTAATTGCTGACATGCTGCATTTTCCAACACACAACACAGAAGAATAATCCTCCTAACATATCGAACTATTGAGCCACAACCAGATAATTCTCATGATGCCATGGTGTTACTTCAGGATGATGAATACCCAATCCTGAGCCACATATCATATACGCCATCTAGTGTTTCAGCCATGAACAATGTTATAATTCGAACCAATGTCACTTAAAGCCACTATAAGCACGAGTGATATTATAATTACATCAACCCTAATGATCATTGTGATTATATTTAGTCGAACAACGAGAATATCGATATCAAAATCACAATGTCATAAATGGGTTAGAGAGCCTAGGAGAGCATATGCAAACTTCAATGTAAAGCAAGATCATAACAAGGCTGCATAGCTAGTGTTCCCTGCCGCTTAGTTCAATTATTGAATTTTGAACGTATGAATTAACTGTGGTATTTGAACAAGGGCTAAGTCGTAGATATTCTTGCTTAGTTTAGGTATCTTTAAATTAGAGTAAAAAACAATAAATACATACATGAATGAATGAATGAACAAAGTGTATTTTTTAGTAGCCATAAAATATTGCAAATGACCTCGGACTTATAGTATCTGAACTTTGGAACCAAAATTCTAGAACCATACTTCCAAACCAAAAAATGTTTCTACCAGAAGTAGTAAAAAAAATATTTTTATATTGCATCTTGAAATGTGCTAACTAAAACTGCTATATATATAACCTCTCATCATATTCTATTTTCACACAAAATTACATTTGTACCAATACATGTGAATATGCTCTAAGATAAACATCAAAAATATATTGAATATACTAAACATGAAAAAAAAAGTATATGTTCTACACAAGTGAAACGAACACTCAATAGATTTTTTTATCAAACACAATAAAATAAACGAACTAATGAATTAAGAAAATGTTGACGTTGTAATGTTTTATGTAATAAAGACACAATTACACTATTATTTTTAAGTGATATAATTCTTTAATGCATAATAATTTTTCAGCTTGTCCGATGATGAACCAAACTGGTTGGTTCGAAACACGTCTACCTAAATCTACCAATGTGATTTCTTCCGAAATTATTTTCAAATCAATAAATGGATCACAACAGCTTGAATTTGATTAAAATTATGATATATTTACTTTAATAATGTGTTTTTGAATGCATAATAATTTAAAGATATTTCAATTAATTTTTATCTGATTTTAGGCAAAATTGACTAGTGACAATTTGACCATGACTTACATAACTAGATTAGAATGTATTTTCAAAAATAGATATATAAATTTTACATTTGCATTAATTACCTTATGACCTTTCAAAATGAATAAAGTATTTGGCAAAATTGATATTAAAAATGTCATTTAAACAATATATAATTATAATTTAACTAACCATTATATCAAGGAATTTGGAAAAAAATATGTTAAAATCTTTGCAGATGAAAAATGTGTATTTCAAAAAACAATAAATTAAAAATTATGTAACCTAAGTATTGTAGAATAATAATTTAGCTAACTATTACATTTTTTTGATAATTTTTATATTTCTCAAAATGAAATGTATCATTTAATAAGACAACTTAGTGAAATAGTTTAAAATATAATTTAAATAATACTTCCATATTTTAAATTTAATCAATTGTTTACCTTGCTTTTAACTATCATATCACACAGAGAGCATTTTTAATTAGATTATGTGTGGGTGCCATTCAAATTCTCATTAACAAAATAAATTATTTACCTTGTTTTTAACTATCCAATCACACAAATAAGTCCAACTATGTTTTAATCATTAAAAAAAAAATGAGAAATAGATGTGGGAATTTGACATAAATAGTTGTGGGAAAATATTTAAGAAGACATTACATTAATGAATGTTTTTTTTGGACATTGCTTTCTGTTCTCTTTAAAGCGTCACGGGTCCTTTCTTAAATAGTACAATAAGCAAATACAAACCTTTTAGACCGGCGAGAGTAAGGGAGAGCATGCCTAGGCAAGAAAATTATGAATAATATTAAACTAGAAATTGCTCCTAAAAGTTCAAAGGTACATCGAAGGAATAACAAATTTAGTAAGACTATTTTTAAAAACTAAATTACTAAATATTAAAGCTCTTATTTATAGTAGAATAAATATTAGATAAATACTATTTGGAAAAAAATTGAACAACCTCTACTATGAAGAGCAACCTTCTTCAGTGATTGCTTACTTCTTGATGGGAATTTTTGGTTGGATCATTTAGTTATGGAAAATTCCCTAGATAAATAGTTAAGTGACCACAAAAAGTATACAATTCTTTGAGCAATGAGGAAAAAAATTTAATACAACAACTATAATCTATTGAATAGAGTAAATCAAAAATATTTCAAAATTAAAAATTGAAAATTCTATCTGATATATAGATATTTTGATTATAAATACTCGTTAACATTTTAAATTAATTCTAAAATAATTCTAAAAATATTAGATTATTTACCTATTACATTATTTTTATATATATTTAAATAACTAATTTTCAGATATTTTTATTATTTAATACTAACATTTTTATTATTATTTTATTAATTTAATATTAAATATTTATTTAAACTTTCTATCCAAATTAATCATCTAGATTGTAATTGACAGAAATTTCAATACTGTTACACTTAGCAAAGTTTTCAATCATTGTGGAATTAAAAATTGAGAGAGGAATGATTTCTGGAATTGTGACATGGAAAATTGGTATTAATTAAATTAATTTGTATATTATTTAGTAATTTAATTTATTTAAAAACATAAAAAAATAAATATATTATTAATTAAAAAAATTAAATAAATAATAATAATATAAAATATAATATAAAAACATCATTAAAACCATAAATGTAAAAATGCAAAGCAATAAAAAAAAATTGGTTGATGAAAACTATTAAAACCATAAATATAAAAATACAAAAAAAACAAATATTGCACATAAATTTCAGCATTTTTACTATAGTACATCACAATTTCATAACCTTCAATAAATATAATAAAATAATCGCATTATATTAAAAACCATTTCTCGATATAAAATAGAATTACAATAGATATAAAATTTTACGCATGAAAATTTCTTTTCCTTCCACATTTGGAGTTGTAATTTCGAGAAGAAAGAATTTATTGCAAATCCCCATTGCAATATTTTATTTTTGTATCTGCATTTTAACTGAGAAACACGGAGTTATTTTTGTAACTGTATTTAACTGAGAAATACAGAGTTGTTTTTTAGTGTGATTTTTTTGAAGATTTGGGTGACTGAATTCCGCAGAAAAAATTGAGGTTAAATTTTGATTTGTATTATTTAAAATGATTTTTAACTGCATATTTGGATTCAGTACCCTGAAAAACTCTTGAGACGCTTTGATTATGTAGAAATTAGCTATCAAACTTGGGATTTCAATAAATTGCTGCCAGATTTTGACCAAAAAAACCCACCCAAAATGCTTCCAAAAATCTATTTAAAGACAACGGCGAGAAACACATGTTAGATTTACTTTGTGGGTTTTCCTAATTACTTTAAACCCTAACCAAGATCTACTCCTTTGTAAGAAATTGAAAATAATGCACAACGGAACTTATAAGAAATTGAAAATAATGCACAGCGGAACTTACTTCCCATCTTCTAAAGCTCCTGGTCTTGACTTGAGTTGTTGGCTCTTGAATCCTTCCAAGAGCTTGCAATCCTTTTCTCTGGCTATCCTTGATAGAGTATCAAGTCTTCAATGGAGCAGACTGTTTTCTGAGTGATTGCAAGCCTTCGAGACTCAGCCCTTTTATAGCAGCCCCAATCCTATGGCAGCCGAAATTTCGATGTCAATTGACAGCTAAATTTCAGCCCCAATCCTAGGGCAACCGAAATTTGGCTGTCAATTGACAGCTAAATTTCAGCTCCAATCCTAGAACAGCCGAAATTCGGCTCTCAAGAAATTTATTACTGCTATTATTTCAATCAATTATAATCGGTCCATTAACAATTATAATTGATTAACATTATTCTATATGTGTTTGTATCCAAATCCTTATTTAAATACGCTTAATGTCATAACTTAATTAATCACATTATTTGGCATATTTAATCATTACATAAATGTAATCTTGCTGACAGTATTTGATATCATAATCATAATGCAAGCATGTCCAACCTAATTATTATAATTAGACGTCTCTAAATCCAACAATACAATCATTAAGGGGTTTGAATTAATTTATATTTAACCGTTGCAATGAGATATTTTTATGTCTCTGTAGACTGACGCGTCCTTTCCTGCCCAATATTATTATGATATTTCCCATTGATACCCTCAATCATTTGTTCCATTGTCATAACTTCTGTGAGCTTAGTGTTCTGCTATCATAACTTGCTGCCACCTATGAGCTTAGTGTCACGTAAAGAGTATTTATAGTATAATTTTTTTCTCTCTATTCATTGTTACGATTTTTCACTCAGCTGTCTCTAAATTCTTCCAAGTGGTAACACTCTAGTCTGCTTGTTGTTCCAATCCTCGAACAGGTTCTCTTTAGTATATTTATGAATTGGTTTTTTTTTTTTTAATCGTAAAGGAAGTGTTTTGGTTTTGATTATCAAACTTATTTCTGTGTTGTTGAATGGGCTTCCATACTTCAATTGATGGAGTTTGAAACCCAAAAGCTTGTGCCTAAGGATTTTTTTGTTTTTTACGCTGAGCAGAGAGTTGTAGAGGTGAACTGCCAGAACTTGGTTTGAACTTTACATGCATGGTTTCTCTGAGAAGTTTGTGATATTTCGACCCCAGCCAATACATTCTCCAAATGAAGTAATTCAAGCTTGCTTCATGTGTTGATTCTTGTAATTTTTGTCTTAAGGCAAGCCTTACACTAGAAGACCATATATTCCCTGTTATGTTTGATGTCTATTGCGTCCAGGATGGCAAAATCTTCTACCAAGAAAAAAAAACAACAATGAGGGTTTCCTACGAGCTTTTCCTAGGAAGAAGCTCAAGCCAGAGTCAGAAGTGAACATGGTTTTCCTGTCGAATGGTCTAATGCTGAGAAACATACGTCGATGGCGAAGTTTGTTAGGGCCCTACAACGCTAGGTTGAGAAAAAAACCAGTCGAAAAAGGGTCAAGAAAAACACACTATGGACCCCAGGAATATATCTACATGATGTTATGGGGGAGCGAATTGAATATGGGAAGATCATCAACTAAGCTTTTCACAACAAGAGTATGTAGCCCTGCAGGTTCGGCTCTGAACTTGCTGTAAGTTATTTTCTAGTGTTTTTTTATAACTAAAGCAAAATTTATTTATTTATGCCCCGAGAAAAGAGTTATATGCTTTGCCCAAACTGCATTTTAGTATAACAAGGGCTTCGTTGAAGTATTTAGCAAAATTTTGTTTATATGGTAAGAATACATGACTCGTTCCTCTGTTTTTTGTTTTATAAAGTTTCACAAGATGGCGGTATAAACAGTGTGAACACATATCAAGAAAATCACCGTAGATATGTATAATTAACATTTTTTCTGTTTTATATTTTAAAATTTGTATGTAGTTTTTAGTTATAACACAATGTCTAAAGAAACTTGTTGAAAACCATACAAAATTCCATGCCAATAATTACCTTATAATATATATCCATGGCTGAATGGTTAAAGCGCCCAACCTCATAATTGGCTAACTCGCGGGTTCAATTCCTGCTGGATGCAGCGGAACTGCACATATCCATTATTGATGGAATGGGAAGAAAGTAGAAGAATAACACCAAACAATTGAAGCATACCAAGCCTTTCAATAAAATGAATGAAAGGCTTGGTATGCTTCAATTAAGCAATAACACGATAACAATCCATCAGAGTATTATCCACCTATTGAAATAGATTCAACAGCGGCTAGATCCAGAGGAAAGTTGTGAGCATTACGTTCGTGCATAACTTCCATACCTAGGTTAGCACGATTAATGATATCAGCCCAAGTGTTAATTACACGGCCTTGACTGTCAACTACAGATTGGAGGCAACAATATTATAACTTGTAAGTATAACATTCCAATGCGAGTTGATTTACTACACAACAGCACAAAGGAAAGAAATTGTAAACAGAGGAAAGAAAGTTACAATCAGCAAACTGAACAGAAGAAAACCAGAGAGAAAAACAAAGTTACACAAGTTACAATCAGCAAACTGAACAGAAGAAAACCAGAGAGAAAAACAAAGTCACAAATATTGTAGGAAGCCATACCTTCAATCGGTTGCGAAGATGTTACAAATGGTCTTTCCAGTTCCTGCTACCTCTATTTTTTTGGTGATATCACTCAATGTCAGTGGTGATATCACTCAATGTCAGTTCCGTTACCTCTGCTACCTGCTACAAGAGTTCTAGTTCTTTAGTGATCTACTTCTATTCTTCTAGTGATTTCTTTCCATTAGTATAATTCTGGTATGCATTTAATCACAGATTATCTTCTTTCCATTAGTATAAATTCTGGTATGCATTTAATCTAGTTCTTTAGTGATCTACTTCTATTCTTCTAGTGATTTCTTTCCATTAGTATAAATTCTGGTATGCATTTAATCACAGATTATCTTCTTTCCATTAGTATAAATTCTGGTATGCATTTAATCACAGATTATCTAGAAGGACATGTTGCATCTGAAATCAATGTCGATGTTGGAACTTGATTCGCAATAAAGATAATGTAATGAAATGAAAATGGGCGATCTGTACTGCAGTCTTGATTCGCAATAAGACTATCTTATGGGCTACCACCGAAGAGCATTTAAATAGTGAATTTATTACTTAGAAAATGCTACAATGGATAATCTGTTAACAACGCGATGGAGAATAGAGCCACCAAAGAGCATTTAATTACTACCATGAATAATACATTAATACAGAATAGAGCAATAGAGCCACCAAAAAGCATTTAATTAGCGAATTGATTACCTCGAAAAACTGAAATCCATCTCGATGCTGGAACTTGATTCGGAGTGACAATATGTTTGAATGATGGATGAAAATTAAGTGCCTAGACATTGCAGATTCAATAAATATAATTTTTATATTTTATATAAAAAAATTAATTGTACTTAAGTTTATAATAAGATGCAATAAAATTTAATGTATATAAAGTTTTGGTATATTTATATTTTATATGATTTTTCTTAATTGTACTAGAGATGAAGTTTAAAGTTTAAAATAAAAAGTAATAAAGTTTATTGTATATAAAGTCTATGCATATTTAAATAGGTAGTTATTGAAAGATATATTTATTTATTTGTAAACCGTTATAAAAAATATTTACAATGTCATGTCACTTATCATTCTCTACATGATGTAAATGAGTTGTCATTATTTAATGAGCAATCTGAAGTAATAATTGCTAAATAAGAATCTCTCTCTTTTGCACCAATCAAGTTAAATAAGAATCCCTCTCTTCTGCACTAATCAGAAATTAGATAAATTTAATTTTTATTAGATAAATTTAATTTAATAATTGTAAAAAGTAAAATATTTATAAGTTTTAATGTTCACTTTATATGTTTTTCAAAAAAAAATTGGTCAACATGGATTTAATCGAAGAATCAATGTTATTTTTAATATGTTATAACCATTTTTAATACCAGAGATAATAAGAGCCATTATGTAACATATATGTCATGCGTGCTAAACAAAAATCACAACAATGCACATGTTTCCTATTAATATATATATTATATATTATATATATATATAATATATATATATCTATATTTGTGCGAGTCATAGAAATCAAAAAATGTGGATCTTAGTCATCGACCATAGGAGTGAATAATTAGGCCGATAAGCCTTCCTATGTATCAACAATCGTCAACACTTTTACCCTATTCTATTCACACTTTCAACCATTGATTTGAAGTGTGACTGCTTTTTCTAAATTGATTGAGTTTTTTCCCATCCTTTCATGTCACTCTTGAAGATATTTTTACTACGTTTTCCCATTCTTTTATAATCGTTTCTTTGGTCTGTCAATTGTTATTGCTGTTCTTTTTCCCTAACTTAATCACTATTCTTCTTCCCTGGCTTTTTGCAAGCACTGATTAGTATTAAATTATCCCAGCAACTTTGTTGCGCTTTGGCTTGTATGATGCTGTCCTGAGTCAGTAGAATGGTAAAATCAAGGTTGTCTCGTCAATGGGCAAACAAAGTAGCGGTAAATCATACTTATTAAACCACCTATCTGGCTCCCTTTTCGATTAGCTGGGGGAAGATGCACTGATGGAGTGTGGATGACAGTTCGAATGGATTCAAAGTGCCTCTATGTATTGATGGACTTTGAGGGATTAGGCAGTTTTGAGAGAACAGAGAAAGAAGACATGTTACTCTCAGTCCTAAATGTCGCCCTGAGTAATTTAACAATATTCAACAAGAAGGTTTGTATTTAGAGTTGTCTTGTTCGTTTACTTTTACTGGTTTACCACTTCATTTTCTAATATGTTAGTAGCCTTGTCAATTGCCATACTTTGCTTCTTATCAGGATTTTAATCTTGACAAGGAAACGGAAGCTATATTTCAGCGTTTCCAAAGTGGGGTGAGTTTGGTGAAGGATGCCAAAAATCTATTTCAAGGACTATTTTACACAGCTATCAAAGTAGACGTCTCTCATGTGAAGGAATTAAAAGTTGAATTTCGTCAAAAGCTTCTACAAATTTGTAAAAGATCTTGGGAAAATTTTCTTACCAAAATGTATGGAGGAATGTTTGTGCTTGCTGCAATGGCTCCTTTTCCTCGAAAAGAATATCACCAGGGAAGCCTTCCTCATATTGCTTCAACAATAGAAGGGTTGGGGATAGCTATAATAGTGGCCATGCTTTCTTGAGAGATTTGAAGCTTGTTATTTCTCAGATAGCAGTGAAGGATTGGACCCCTATAGATTCGAAACGTGTTGCTATGAAGGTGGCTATCCTTCGGGAACTTGGTTTCTGCTGTTAAGGCAGGATGCATTTCGATGCCGGGAACCAAAAAGGTACTTACGAATTTTGACTCTCAGGAAGAGGTAAGGGATGCTCCAATAGTACTTGGGGATCTATTCATTGATTTGCAAGATACTGGCCTGGAGCGTGCAGCTCTAGAAGAATCTACATCGAATTATCAGATTTTGAGTCATCTTAGATCAAGACTAGAAAGCATCTTGGGTAGAAAAGGCAAAACCGATGATTTATGGCACTCCAAATTTCAGAACTTCATAAAGGCATTGGCTGATAGATGCTGTGATCGAGTTCAAAAATGGCTTCACTGCAACACTGCAGAATTTTCTGGGAATGATGATGTGCAAAAGTTGCAGCTGGAGGCAGTTTTAGCCCTTGCAGAACTGAAATAGGGCCTCTCTGTATGTGATTGCAAATGTTCTGTTTGTTTTCGGCGATGTGTTTTAGAGAAAGGTCATTCCTCTGATCACTCTTGTATGGGTAAGGGTAACCATGTCTGTGCTGAGAGATGCACGTATTGTTCGAAATGAAGTGGAGGAATGTACAAATTTGGCAGGCCATGAAGGATATCATGATTGCAAAAAGAAAAATCATACATGTGTGGAGATATGTTTTTTATTTGGCAAATCATCCAATTGCAGCAAATCTTGTTGTTTGAAAATTGGACATGAAGGTACTCATAAGTGCAGTTCATCATCACAACATTTGTGTAACAAAAAGTGTTCCCTTCCAAGCTGCAAAAATCTGTATCTGGCTCTCTTTTCACCATGCTCCATTCGATCGGGTGAGACACTTTCAACCTTGATTTGAAGTGTGACTGCTTTTTCCAAATATCAGTTGAGTTGCTTTTTTTTCACCTCCGTGTTCATGCCAAGATATTTTTACTGCTTTTTCTCATTCTTTTATGTCACTCTTGAAAATATTTTTACTGCCTTTTCCTATTCTTTTACCATTATCTTGTCTCCATCCTCGCTGAGATTTAATGAAAGATCGTTATGTCTCCATCTCGCTGAGATTTAATGAAAAATCGTTAGGGATCCCAATTCCTCGCTAGCTTAATTGGAACGAAGAACGGAAACTCGTTTC
>APFE030987264.1:229730-249818 GCA_000404065.3 Pinus taeda
GATGTGAATCCCAACGGTCACCAAATGTACTATAAATGTATATCAGATTGTTAATAAAAATGTATCGCATGCTTTATCTTTCCTAATTGTTCTCCCTCACCATGTGTGTTTAACAGCTTGCATGCATGTAACTGTTGCACTTCAGATAACTGAATATTCTTTCATAAATAACTCATGCATGTCAGTTCAGAGAAAGACCCAGTTGAGATTAAAGGAAGGGATAGTGTACTATCATTTGGAGGAAGTTTCCTATATAGGAAACTCATCCATGCAAAAAGAATGATCTCCTTCAGGTTTGTGCAGTTATTTCTGGGCCAAGTGAGCAGTGTGAGTTAGGAATTCCCTCAAGTGGAAGCACTGGACCCTAGGAAAAACTGCGCAAGGAAATAGGAGGCTTGGAGGGTAGAGGAGAAGGTTTGTGAGAAGCCTTTGACTGTCTATGAACAACAGTGAGGGATTGTATTGAGAGCTGGATAGCTTGTGAGCTAAAGCTTTGTGTAATCCTTAGATATTTCCACTTGTATGATAATACAGATAGCAGGGTTTTTAGCTGAGGCTTTCCCAGAGTATTCTTCTATGTTTCATGTGTATGATTTCTTCTTCTCTGTTATATGTGTTCAGATTGATCTAGCTCAAATTGATTAAGCTTCCACAAAGTTTGTTATAGAAGTAGATTTTGTATTTTGCTTTAGTCTATTGCATAATCTGTTGATCTATAGTGCGAATTTCTACAGTAGCTTAATGGAATCCAACTGGAGCACAAGGATATAGGATTAGAACTCAGGGACATGAGTCTCTTTTTGGAAAGGATCATGGATCTTCTTTATAAGGGTAAAGGCTTGGCCTCTTCAAAGACCCAAGCTAATCCAATTGAGATTTCTACCTCATCTTGAGATATATGTATGGATATTTGTTTAACAGATTTTACTTCTACTCTAAGTCTTTATATATTATCAATCTTTTTTTGCAATCCCACCATTATGATTACTATTTTTCTAATGTATCTTCATAGTTTTTTGGACACTATTCTACTAAAAATTTATGGCTTGCTTATATGTCTCCAAATATTATTTTTTGGACAAACACTTTGATGTAATTATGCTAATCTCGTTTCCCTAATGGTAAACCAACTCGAACAACCATATAAACATGTTTTCCAATTAATAAAACCATATTATATTAAAAATAAGAATAAAAATAAGCATCCATCATTTTCGGTAAATCACATTTAGTTACTTTCTCCATAATACAAAATGTCAATGAGGATCCACACTAGTTTAAAAGTGGGCGATCCTGGTAAAATGAAAATTTGGAAATAAATGAAGATTATATTTTATCGAATGAAGTTTAGATATAAATAAAGATTATTTTTTAATAAGAGGTGGTCATATATATATAATTGTAATTGAAAAGTTATTTATCTCTATAAAATGAAAATTCAATTTAGATAGAAATGATTTTTTTTACTAAATATGATTGGGATATATATATATATATATTTTATAAAAATATGAAATATTTGAATTAAGTTTGCGCTTGAACGTAGCAAAGTATGCGGGAAAAAGTTACAATGTGTTCTCTTAGGTTAGTTATTTAAAAAGATTCAAAATTTTCAACTATGAAACTAAATAGATTTAAAATTGTCAACTATGTAATTTCTACTAACGTACATATTATTGACCAAATTGCAACAATAGATTTTACAATATTAACCAAACAAAAAAATAATTTTGCAAATGAAAGTCATTACTCCGGCGAAAGATCAATAGACATGTTATCTGATTGAGTTCCAGAGGCACCACTAGTTGAGCTATGTTGATCACTAATGTTCCTCTAAGTTTGGAACTCTACTAGTTGGCTTATCATGGTTCCAACATTGTCTTCCAACCTACTCACTTGAACTTTCATATTTTGCAATACCTCTTTCAGGGGAAGAATAGTGTTTGATTATTGTTGGATTGTGTAATGAAGGTTTATAATTTGAGATTGGGTGTCAATGGGAGGATGAGAGCAACTAGGAGAGTATTTCCCCCTCCAGATGGAATGGAGGGAGGATATCAGTGCTCCATAGGTGGCGACTGAAAACGTAGACCATAAACTATCAAAGCGACCAAAGGCCAGTTAAATGGACAAGAAGAAGAGCCCCAGACTGAGGGCGAGTTGAGAGGAGGGCTATGAAGATCAATGCACCATAAATACGACCAACAGAGGGAGAGGAGGGACGATCTACCACAGAGAGACCAAAGCAACGACAATCCAATAATTCTTCAAAATAAAATATCTGAACTAGAAAAGAAGTACTTTCAAAGCTTTGAAAGAACCAAGATTGCCATAATAATCTCATGAGTCCTCTCCTCAACACTGCAATTATGGCTCCAAAGGCAGAAACATGAAGACGAACCAAGCAATGAAGGGTATTTGAATTCTTCGGGGAATTCAACTGCAGGTAGAGAGCCATAAGAGATTGAGATATGTCCAACCCACGTTAAGGTCTCCACCAAATCAATTCCAAGAAATTCAACACTCGAATTCAAAGGATATGCCCCCCTTTCGAGTTGGGATAACATCATAGATTTGGGGAGAGCCTTTGTTACACCCCTAGCCCAAAGAATCTACCTGCTCTCTAGATCATTTTTATAACTTGCACATGAATTAGGTGAGTTCCTTCGCCCCAAATGAAATAAACTATACTCTCAAGCAAAAAACAAGTGCTAGAGACCTATATGCTTCTTGCCATGTTACCTTGCTACATTTTAATCTAAATTATTGTAGGTTCACACACTGTAGTGATCTCATCCAAATTGAATTCGAATAAACACCACCACCTTAAAGTATTGGCACATGGATTATCAACAATCGGTATTGTCTGGAAGCTAGAGGAGCCACATGTAGATATCTTATGGATATAGTGAGTGCATGGCCAACACGCCCAACACCTACCACCTCAACCATAATGTCAGGATACAAACATTATTTCTACCTTTGAAATTCCCAATATTATATGAAACATAGGCTTTATAACACTTTGATATGGAATGTTGAATAATTGCCCCTGAAGATATTATTTGAGTGCCACTAATGAAGTTGGGAAATAAAACCATGAGAGAGTGCCTTATGGGATCGTCTTTCATCCTAATAAACTATCGATGAAAAGGTGACCAACCTCTAGGCGACAAGCCAGGTTGGCTTGTGCACTTGCTTCCTTGTTTTGACTCCTTAGGATGTGGAAGAAAGACTTATGAGGAAAAATTTCCAATAATTTGAGGATTTTGTTGAAAAGAAGACTAAGTTGATAAGAGTGATTTGTTGTGAAGGTGTTGAATGGTAAGAAGAGAGTCTCCTACAATAGTTATCTTGGAGGAGTTCTTTTTTTTTCCCAATTAAAGCCCAAGAAGTAGCCCATACATTTCCATCATGTTATTTCTCTTTTTGTCGAGCCTCAGGAGAGTACTTAATTTTCATGTTTTTCCTTTAAGGATTCAAAAAGTTAATCCTCCTCCTATCACCCCTATCCCCTCCTTCCACTCTACACACCACACACACTTATCATATATATTATATTATTATATATATATATATATATTTATATATAAATATTTTACATGATATCTTGAATACATTTAAGAGTGTGTGTTAGTAAGTAAAAACATTCTTAATTATATTTATTGAATCATCGTTCTATTTAAAAATATGACGACAAAATTAAAAATTTAAAGCTGTATTTCGAATTTAATAAAATTCTATTTCAATTTTTTTTTTTTAATTATTATACTATCTCTATATTTATACCTTATTGTTTATAGGGTCTTGGATAAGATGGTGATTGGAGTGCTCTGTTAACTGCCATTCCTTGATGTGAGTCACTGGTTTCAAATTCTTACGCTCGATCGGGGTATTCATGTAATCCTTGCTAAATTTATAAAAAAACATAATATTTAATTTAATAAAAATATTTATTAAATTTAATACAAAATTAAAAAATATATAATAATTTAGTTAAATTAAAATTTAATTTAATAATGCCACTGGGCATAGAGTAGATGGTGATAGGGTGTTTTGTTAAGGCACTCTATGGTGTAAAGGCCATTGGTTCAAAACTCCATCGGTGAAAATCTAACCATGCTAAGGGCTGGTGTGGCCCAGGCCGAGTGCGATCCCTAGTTAATTTTGACAGTTAATCTAGCCACAAGTTAGTCACAAATGGGTTTAAGGACTCACATAAACTAGCAAAAAAAATAGTAAATATAAAATAAGAATATACATTGATTTTATAAAATTATTTAAAAAAAATTAACTTCACATTATTGTACCAAGGCTTTCGAGTCGAGTATGGAAGAGTTGTTGTAATGTTATGTCCTATTTGAGTTAGTCAAATAAATAAAAATAAAACAAAAACAAAAACGAATAAATAAAACTATTTAAAATAAATTAAAATTTATGCTTAGTCAAATACATAAAAATAATAAAAATAATAAAAATATGTTTAAAATTAAATTAAAATTAAAATTATAACAAACTAATGCTATAAAGATTGTTATTACAATAGTTTAGGTAAAATTGAGGTCATAGAGTCAATTTATCCTTGGCGGTTTTTGGGCATCAAATAATTTATTTTTAAAAATGTTTTTTTAAACTCTTCATAGTTGTATCATTTACATTTCATCTATTTTTTGGCATATGGCATTATGGGCATCTTAATGAAATAATAGAATACACTTCTGATATTTAAACAATCCCTTCTATACCTAATATTTGAAATTCCATCTTGTCTAAACATATTATGATGCATACCTTCTCTGCTCATCTTTTTCTAATCATTTATGCCCAAATTTTGGCTAAACTATTTGAAGAATTGTTGGATTCGAGATATCAATGGTTGACACTACACAATCTATATGTAATAGGGGTTTTCTTTAGGGCAACTAATAAATAAAATTAGCAACGAAAAATTGCAATTCCAGAAATTTCGCTATAGCCAATTTCTAATGATGATAGCTAAAAAAGGTTTAAACCATAAAATCATAAAATATTTAGAATCCCCCCTAGACATAATATTTGAAGTTTCAACTTCATCTTCTTCCCATCCATCAAGTGATTTGCACGTGTGTGCGCGCGCACACACACATACACGAGTTAGTTCATATGAAATCTTTATTAGGAGAAAATGACAATTAAGAAGTCTTATAACTTGTAAATTTATGAGTTTGACAAGTTGACTCCATACTAGTATCAATGGTTCCCTCTCAACAATCACACATAAAAAATGTTCAAAATAAGTACAAATAATCAAATCAAATGTAAATTTTTTTGGTATTGTTGCATAGTACACTTTCTCATGCTTTCTTAAAAACCGTGTTAATAATATTGCAATGAGGGAGAAGTCAATGTTAGTTACATTAATGTGTTGCAAGTGAGATAAAAAGAAAAATATAATAACTAAGTTAAATCCATCTTTATTCAAAATCTATTGAGTAATGAGAGGGATCAAATCATTTGAGGTGTACACATTTCTTCAAGTTTTTGCACTCTAAAATATTTATACTTTGAGCAATTTTTTTTCTTTCTTGACACCCCATAAAATTAGGGTTAAGATGAAACTAAGTTATTTAAGATGTGTTAAATCTCTTTGATGATGAAAAGAAACCAGCTCTAAGAAATGAAACACCTCCCCTCACACATACACAAAGGCTATATACTTGTTGAAGTTTAAACTTAGGTTATTTTCATGTTGATGCATCATACTAGCCATTAAGTGACAATGTTATGGCCAAAGTGGATAGAGGTAAATGAGAAAATAAATGAAAAAAAGATATATTGGACTTGTAAAAGGTATTGCACTAAATGGTGCACTTGGAAGTAAAATAAAATTGTATGTTAATATTTATGCTCAACTTTATATTTTGTAACTTAGAGTAATGATTTTTCTTGTTCTTGTCTTCTTGCATGTTTTCACTGGAAAGTGTTTGGAATCCTACATGGTAAATTTTCTCATCGATGTTTCAAGCTAAGCATCACATCCAATCATCAGTGGATCTATGGAAAAATCTTAATTTTTATTTAGTTGACCAACATATGTAGATAAATAATAATTAATCTAGAAATGTTAAAGTTGTTATATCTACTTATTTGAATAATAGAGAAGTTAATTTAAAAAAATGATTAATAATGTAGTTAATTAATAATGATTAATAATTTATCATCATTAATAATTATTAATAATGATTTTTATTTTTTTATATAAGCCTGTTGGATGGTGGGAAATATAATAGCAGATTATACCATAAATATATTGTTTTTCATTCATGAAGTTTATTTTGAACATGGACATGTAGCAACTTCATATCTGAAGATTAAGGATTACTAAGATAAAGGTAGAGAAATCGAAAATCTTTATAATGGAAGGATTCACTATGAAACCATGATTACGTGACTTCAAAACAGAATTATATTAAGGAGGTAACTCTGGTTAGAGACTTTACTAAATCATTTGAGACTAGTGATATAGATATAAATATTATCATGATGCTCCCAACTCCTAGTTCCTTTCTTGATTGAAAAAAAAAAAAAAAACATGAACTAGAATACATGAATTAATAAAAGGGACCAAACCCTTTGCCCTTTGCCACCAAATTAGATTGTCCATGAAATTGGTAAGGGGAAGGAAACTATGTAAAAAGGGCAACCTATAAGCTTGGGAGACATTGGAAACAAATTCTCCAATGTCTCCTTTGATCTTGATCATGTAAGCTATGTAGTTGGTTGGTAGATACTTATAAATGAAATTAAGATATATATTCTGAATTTCAAGTATTAAAATATAAAATAATGGATCTTATAAAGAGGATTCACTTCTCTAATGGATCCTATAAAGAGGATTTACTTCTCAATTATTAGCCCCTACTTCACTAGGGACTATTGTACTCACTTCGCGGCCAAAGTCCCTTGAATTTTTATTTTTTTGCCTAGTTTTTTGTAACTTTAACTAAAATTTCAGGAAAATGCTAAATATTCCTATTTTCCTGTAAATGCAAAAATAACTCTGCAAATTGAGATAACTCTAATTTCAACTTTCCAACTACCCTTCTCATAGCTTTTATCTGAGCTGCAGATCCTACTCTAGAGACAGAAATATCCACATTAATAGTAGGTCAGATCCTGACATTGAATAGATTGGCTGATGAAAATATTTGTCCATCAGTAATGGAAATTGCATTAGTGGGAATATAAGATGAAACATCTCCAGCTTGAGTCTCAACTATTGGTAGAGCAGTAACACTCCCCCTCACCTAACTGGGAACTTAATTTAGCTGCTCTTTCCAGAGACGGGAATGCAAAAAAAAACATCTCCCAGATAGCTTCTCGGCCAGGTGGTCTTCTTAATAGAAGAGACATTTGTCATAAGCTTGTGCCTGTTTGGAGAGATCATCAAAATGATTGATGTGTGTTGTTTTTAACATGAAGTATTCAGCCAAAGTTGCTCCTGTATAAGGGGCGAGAATATTGTAATGTAGCGGAGAATCCGCAGTTTCCCGCTACCACATGGTATAGTGCATTGCGCCACGTTCTCGGATGTATTAACTACCTGAGCCCACGGAAGAAGCTCTTTGACCAATTGCTACATAGACACAGATTACATTTTGACTCTTTTGATTAAGAATAGTATCTGTAGCTACTGCTGTCTTGCTGGTCTCTTTCCCCAATAATTATTCTCGCTGACCACGTCCTATAGAATCATAGAATCAATAGCAATAAGCCCCGTTTGAAGGAGTTCATATACGGAACGTCTTGATATTCCTATTTTCCTGTAAATGCAAAAATAATTTTCTAGTAAAGTGAGTTCTTTAAACTTGACACATGCTACTGCTCCGCCCAATGATATTGAAACTGACGAGGTTGCAACTCGCTTACATAAACAATGGGGTGGGTTGGGGTTGTACTGAACAAATATATGAAGGAAACTTTCGATGTGGAGAGTGCACAAGTGCAAGCGATGGTAAAGTCTTATAACAAAGCATAATTAAAATGAAAATAACAAATCTAGAGGCATTATGGAGAATGCTGAAAAAGCTTTTATTATGCTTCCTCAACACTCCCAAATGAATTCATCCAGCTTTGGCAAATTTGGTGAACCACAATTTTATTGAACGAAGAAAATTGCATTTGGCACTCTTACGACACTCTCTCACTGAATTATTAAAGAAAAAATATTATGATATCATGTTTGCATGTTGTTTGAATTCGATAAGCCATCTCAAATATGAATGATGGTATATTGGAATTCTTGATGGGAAGAAGATGCCATTTCTAGTGTGGAGGCACTTCTCCACACTCCCGCACCTCTGCACTTGTCGTCTTCATTGCTTGAATTGTATGAAAATGGTTGTATTCGAGCTTGAATGGTATGAAAATGGTTGTATTCGAACCAACTTCAGGGTTATGTGAACAAAGACTTTGTAATTCAAGACCTGTGTTTCGACGAGGATTATTTTGTAACATTGACAATTGAAACTACCTAGTTCATGTAATCAATGCCATTATGAATGTATAAGTTTATACTGCAATGTTTTGCAAATACGTTTGTAGCATAGATGCTTCTAACATTTCAACTTTGAAACACTTCATTCTCTGACCATTTAAACCATACTACATCATTTCTTCCATTTAAATAATTGAAATTACGTCCCCACGAACCTTAGATTTGCATGCTCTTCGACTTTAGTAAAAAAATGTGCCTTTATTAGCCATTTTTCATGGTAATTCACGATGGAAATCACAAACCCTAGTTATGTTCCCACCCTAGAACTTATAATGCAATATATTAATGCTCATGGGGATAATGAGGCTAAAAATGAGAGTTATGATGACTCTAGCATAACATGCGTAGGTAACGAGCCATGATGCAATTGATCTCCTATGTGTTCCAAGTTTTTTGTCAAGCATTTTACTGCTCAGTGGGAATTAAGAGAATATTGACAATGTCCACGCTGATTTTATTCACTACAGTTGCTCTCAACGATTTGACCAATACCAATATTAGTTGGCACATTATGCAACATGATTTCCATCAAGGCATCTATGAGCAAGAAAAGCACATTCTGGTTGTAGCACTCAAACCGTGCTACAAATTTGGTTGAACTCTCACCATTTATATTTCTTTTTACTTTTGTTAGTTACTTGTGAGAGCATTCAGACTACAATATAGATGAGACTACAATATAGATGTAGAGTAAGTAACTATTCACATGAGCACATAGCAACACATGTATTTTACATATAAACTTAAAGGGAGAAAACCACTAATATGTTTGCTATTATGATGTAAATAAAACACCCACTTAATTATATCAAATTGTTTGTGAAAATCCAGTCACAAAAAGCCCCCACCCCTTAAAATGGCAAGCCACCTCTTGCCAAAAGGCACCAAGCTCTTATTAACGTTCAATAAGCAACGCCATGGAGGTTATTCGATCATCTCAGGATTGTGAATGGCTCTACATTCGTAGATGGTACTAGAAGAAACACACAAGCCACCACTCTAATGCTTGGAAGGTAGTTACAATAATTTTAATATCTTAATATTTTTATTCATATATAAAAATGACAACCATTACAACCTTATGCATGCAGATATGTGGGATTGAGACTCTTAGAGAGCGGGTCAAATGAAGGTTATCCACTTTAGATCCAAGCATTCATGTCGCAACTTTGGTTCTCAAAATCTTGTCATGCGTTCTACTATCATTTCTAAATCAATTCTTTTTGGTATAAAACAAAGACCCTCTCCGTCATTGAAGTTATTTTCGTTGTATTTTTTTGTTCTTGCTTGAATAACATTCACTATAAAGTGTTAGGTACCCCTTTTTGTCAATGCAAGGATTATGCCTGATAATGATAAGCAATACCAGGTCTTCAGCTTGTACGAGATATGATCTCATGCACAAGTACTACTGCACCCTTGATGATTACATCAGTAACATTGTCATTTTCATGGTCGATGGTGATGTTCCCAAATATTGATAAAGGCCAGACTCATGAGTTACAAGGAACATCCAGTGATGAGAGAAGTTGTTTAGAGTTTCAGTATGCAAATATTGCGCATACGGGCTTAACTTTATCAACAGAGAGGTGCATAATATTTGACAAAAAAAAATCGAATCCAGTGAATATTAAATTGATTATCCTTGCAGCCTGAGGCATCCTCACTTGGCTTTAGAACTACTATGATTGTCACTAAATCCCAACCCCAAACAGATATCTATCCTGGTATCTCATCTTTATTAATAGAAACTATAATATTAAAAAAATATCTTGTCGAAATATTTTGTCTTGAAAATGAATTATATTAATTAGTTTGAAAAGTGTCAAATAAATATTTCTTGCTATAATTATTATCTATTTTATTATTATTATTATTATTAAATAATAAGCTTTTCAATAACAAATTGTGAATCCTTTGAAGATATCCAAAATCAGATGTTCTTGACGATCTTTCACTACACATTAATAATAAATGTTTCATGTTCTTGCATTGTGAATGGGCGACAAACATATGTTTCATGTAAACTATGCGTCAAATCGCCTCACAAACCCTGCAACTAGCTGAGAACAAAGTTAGAATTAGTAGGTGAAAGAAAACTCAGAACGAACACTACGTCAAAAAAATGGAAACTAAAAACATAAGTAAACGAAATACATGTAGATTTCTACTTAGCCTCCACGTCGTTTGGCTAGTTGTAAGGAATAAGAGCAATCCCTAACTCGTTAAAAGTCTATTTCAGAGATATCGGAAGGACCGCCTTTCCGCTAAATTAACAGAAATTAATATAGATTTATTTTAAATATAGATTTAATACGAGTCTATTTTTTTAACGGTAAATGTTTTGTATAATTATTTATTTATTTTTAGAGTTTTTTAGTTAATAAATGTAAAATTTCAACTTTGATAACCGAAAGATATTTTTACACATCAAACTAAATTGTAAAAGAACTCTTGATCATACTTTCTTCTTTTAAAAAATCGGAAAGAGACCATCTTACCAAGTAAAGATTGAAACACAAAACTTTGGCTAAAAGATGTATCCTTACTGACCAAAGTAGTGCTATTAATACCTCGAACAGAATAACGGCCCATGCACTAATTGTGTTTTGACTAGTGAATTTTGATTTCTAGTTTGCCCTGGTCATATACTACAAGGACATCACCTGCAAAAGCATGTGTGTGTGCACCTGTGCATAATTGTATAATTGAGCAAGGAATGCTTTGCACAATTTTTAATCTGTGCAATTAAAAAAAATAGTTAATGCTCATAAATTCACATTTGACATAAAGAACCAGTTGTAAGGAAAATTGCATATTGCTAAATAGAGTAAGCAATTTCACCTCTTTGTATCTTTCTCTTTTGTCATTTGTGCATCTGGAAGTTGCGAACCAAGCTTACTATTTTCCATGGTACTATGAAACATGTCAATGACTTGCTGACATTAGTTCCAAAGGAATAACTTAAAATCTGACATAATTGTATGAGAATAAACGAAAAAAAAATCCAAAAAATAGTGTAAAAATAAAAAAGATTTGAGAGGTCAAATCATTTGTTTTCCCGATTTTTTTGTTCCCAAAGCTGTAAAGAATTTGGCATAAGTTGAAATACGATCAAGATATATTGTAAAATAATTTACAATCAATTGAACATTTTTATTTTATTGATTGTTAAGATTGAAACAATAATAAAGGCAGAGCACATCTGTACATTGGATATAGGTACTTGTAATGCAAGGTAAATATATATCTATTTCAAAATAACCAAATTTGTTAGAGGCCATGAATTTTGGAGGAAGACAAATATGAAGGAGAAAGAACCAAAAGCCAAAAGAGCAAAAAGAAAAACAGTACAATCATAAACAAATTGTTTACTCGTACTAAGCAAAGATTTGAAGTGCGTTGTAATATGTAATAGAATATCGATTGTTGGAAAAAAGCAATAATTATTGTTGTAAAAGCATTTTGTAGTAATTCATAAGAAGCAACTACGAGAACAATTTCATAAACAATGTTCATAACATTATGTCAAATCCCCGCAGTGGCAATAAACTAATGAACAAAAATGTTGCTAGTCCTAGTTGTTGGTACATTGCTATTGATTTAACTATTGGTACATTGCTATTGCTATTGTTGGTACACACTATTATTTACCAATAGAATATTTGTTAAGCCAAGCATATCTCAAATATAGAAACATTGGAAAAAAAGGGTCTTTAACTATTATAAAATTCATAAGATTCTCATTGTGGTTGGGAAGACCTAGGCTCTCATTGAGAGTATGTTCATTAACATAGTGCTCGCAAGCCAATTGATCTCTAGCTATCATTATTTCAAAACAAAATAACAACGCCACGCAAGTAATGGCATGCTTCAAACTAATTAAGGCAAAATAATAACAAGAAACATTGACAATAATAGTATATTGCATATAGCTTCCTTGACTTTAACTCAATGCATTAAAAAGAGTGTTACTAATTGTTTCACATTGCAATATAGATATATTATATGTTTACACACATGAGGTAAACCAAGATACTATATCACTTCTATTCTCTCCAAGAGAAAACATGCCTAATATAAACGACGTATTTGAAAGCTAGTGCATAGTGTGTTTCAGACACAACAACCATAGGAGGAGGCAAAAATTATTGGAAGAACAATTATTTACACAGTTGTTCAACATATTAAAGAATTAAATGAGCAGTTATATACAATAGACAATTAAAAAATCAATGTACATTTTAAAGAGCGGCTTAGATATTGATATAGATGTAGTAAATATAGCTAAAGACTGAACAAGAAGACACATAAGCAATCTTTTGAAAAGGGGCTATTTGTATCAATGTTCAGGCATTTGTGGCAAAAAAAAAGGAAAAAAATGATTGGAAGTTTTATCTAATATGTGATTTAGAAAGCAAACAAGATATTTGAAGGCTAGTGCATACTGTGTTTTAGATGCAAGAGGCACAGTTAAAGGAAGAAAATATTGTAAGAAAAATTATTTACAAGGTTGCTAAATAGATAAAAAAAAATGTAAATGAGCAAATGTATGCAACAAACAAGACAAAAGTCAATTTACATTTTAAAGAGCAATGTAGATATTGATATATATGTAGCAACTATAGTTATAGATTGCACAATAAGACACATGCATTTTTAACCATGGTATACATGTCAACAATAAAAAATACTTATATTTATGGCAATCCAAGTGGGTTGGGTGCCTAAGGGATCTAATGTGTAGAAAATTGAGTCTCAAAATCCAAGTGCAATGAGTTTTAGAAGTGTAGTTTGTGCATGTGTGCAATGATAATGAAAGGAGTAGAAATAAAGTAAAATGATTTACAATGTAAAAATCCTTTTGCAATAATACAACATGGCATAGTTTCTTGTACCTATCATATTGTTCCATACTTGATAGGTGTAAAGCGCCCTTCATGTGACTATGAGACAATGCCTATTGGATGGAATTGTTTCTGATAGTAGGAAAGCTAATTTGAAATGAATTGTCATTAAATTCAAAAGTTATGGCTATTGGATAGGCCAAGAGAAAATTTATTAGTATTGTATATTTGCCAAGATGGAGAGCTTAAAGAAGAAGTTCAAACTTAATTATTGTAATAGATGACGAATTACTTGTAGTGTTTTTTGTAGCTTTTGAATAATTGTCTACATATGAGATTGTACAAGTTCCATATGTAAATTAAATTGAATTATGGGTTAACACAATGTTTGATTCTCTAGCTATGATGCATATGATGTTATCCTTGTTTTTTGAGTGTCAAAGATTTCAGAATGGACATGAGCATTGGACATTTGCGTTTAGTCAAATCAACATAGGAATTCTAGTTCAAGTGTACAATGAAGGTACGGTGAGGCAGATAGTGCAATGGTCTGTCTAATAAGCATCAAAAACATCGAAGGAGATAGATCTATTTGTAATATTTGTCCAAATGTGGTCAAGAATCGAGCCATAATCAATTGTTGTTGTTGCTATTGTTTGTAATTTGAAATTATTTTGTTGCATAAATGACAATAGTTTTTTTTGTCCATAACTATTATGTAGCATGTCCAGATTGAAGTCACCAACAACAATGATTTGATAGTCTGTTGGTACTTGTTTTAAAATGTATTTGATCAAATCAATGATTTCCTCAGTTGTCGCATTTGGTGTACAATAGACATTTGCAATCGTAATAACACTTTTTGGAAAATTAAATAAAGCAATTATTGATTCAATATGATTTGTTTTGTACATGAAGACATTCTGAATTGTGAGGTTTTTTGTGTAACATGTCAAAATGCCATGCAAATGCAATAGTTGTATGTGATTATATTTTTCTGCAAACATTGGATTTGGTGGAGGCCCGCTTGTTTTCATTTCTTGGAAACAAAGGATATTAGCATTCATAAGATAATAGTCAACAATAAAATCTTCAAAATGCAATGAGAAGCTTCGTGTGTTCAATGAACATATTTTGAAGTAGCCATTTGTTTTTGTTGACTGTAAACTATATTCAAGTTGCAAGGGAGCATTTTCTCTAAGTCTTTGTGCCTCAATAGCAACTTTGTTAGAGAGATTGAAGTTTCTTTGTTCTAGTTTGTTTATTAGATACAAGGATTCAATATTTTTGACACATGAAAGTGTTGTGTAGACAAGTCCATGTTGCCTAACTCCGTTTGGGTCAAATGCCATTCTCTCCATTGTCAAGGTCTGTGATCTATGTATGGTTCATGCACATTCTAGTAGGAATTGTTCTCTTGTGTAACTATGGTTGTTTTTTTATTGGACATGTCTACAGACTCCGGTGATAGGTGTCCAATTAGAAATTATGTCATTTATGAACAAATGTTTCAGTTTTGTTCGTTGGATGTTTCCAATTGTTGGATCAAGAAATTGAATCCAAATTGCACCATTCTCAATTGTTGTGGATGCTCTGAAAATGCCTTCAGCTCCATTGACCAAGCCATCTTTAATATCATAATTTCCACCAATCAATTCAATGAACATATTCTCTTTTAGCAAAATGACAATTGGAAATTGCACTTTGGTGTTGGTGTAGCTATCTATGTTTAATTATCTAACTCTTTTGTCATTTGCACTCAATGTTATAGTTTTTGTGTCGATGAGGCATAACATTTTTTCATTGTGTTTTTGCACGTCCTTGTTCAAGTGAAACAAGCATGGAAATGTCAGATCATTTGGTGGTAATCTATAACAATGCTTGTTCAAATATTCAATATCGTTGATAGTATGTGAACAAGTTCTAAGTCTATTTAATACAGACACAAATTCTTTGTTTTCTTGTCGCATCACTTGTTTTAGCTCAAAAGTAGTGACATTCTCTTTCCAAAAGCTGTAAGTACTACTAGTTGCTTTAAGACCTGGATGCTCAAATATCCAATGATCATGAATAGGTTGTGCTTCGCATAGATCACCACAAAATATTATGTCAAGGTTTCCAAATGGCGTGGTTGGTGTGTGCATGATTTCACGAAGACATTTGCCAATGTTATATAGCAATTGAGAAACAAACAGTGGTGCTTCGTCTATGAGAAAAAGTCTAAGGCCTGCATGCTCCTTGCTTAACATATCAAGTGTATTAGAACTCAATGGCATCATGTTAAAATATGATAGTGGTAGGTGCAAAGCTGAATGCAACGTGACACCATTTTCAATATATGTAGCCTTGCAAGTGATGCAACTATCAGGCCTTTTCTCTTAAGGGGGTCACTTTCAAGCTCTTTGTTATAGTAGTGCATCAATGAATGATAAAGTGCCTGTGTAGTGAATGTTTTTCTTGTGTCTGCACCTCCAGTGATAAAGAAGTAAATTCGTTTGTCTGGGTCGTTTTTTTCTCCATAGCACTATTTGTTTCAATATAAATTGTTGTTCTTTGTTTAGTTTTCCTCTAAGTTCATGATATGATGTTCTGCTCAAAACAAAAGGATGCTTCATATATTCATTGTTTTTTTCACTTGCAATATCCATGCTTCTAGATTGCATTTTTTGTATTAGATCATGTTGAATATCATATTTTTCATGGAGAGATGGACTCATAACCTCAACCTAGATCTAAAATTCCATTTTGTTGTTTCAATTGGGTCTATTTGTCTGAGAGAGAGGGGAAGGATGAAGTGTGAGGTTAGAAGACACTGTAAGGGTTTAGGGTAAAAATCCCTAGTTCTACTACAACACAGTGCACCTTCTGCCGACACCCGGCCTCGGACGACCAACAGTCCTCCGTTTTCGCCTCCGTTTCAACTACAACTGTCTCTATCTACCGGTGTTAACAACTATCAGCATGGGCAATGTCATGGAGGTCAAGGAGCTTGATTACCCTGAGGAACCATTTCCCGACCGAGTAATATTTGGAAACCCTAATTTATAATCACTAGCATCAGGCTCATCCCCCTCGTTCGTCTCTGTTCTGTCAAGCACTGCGCCGGTGGTTACCTATCTTGGACATAGTACTGCTAAGCTGGTCTTTGGGTCTCTTTCCATTGATTCTCCCACCCTCGATTACCCTCTGTTATCTTCGGGCACCCTACACATTCTTACTGCTATCAACACTCCATTGCCCTCTTTTGAACTGAATCCGCCGATAAACCACCTCCATCTGTCTAGCTCGACTCTGTTCATGGCTCCGCCCGAGGATCTCTTGACATTCGGTGGACAAAACCCCCCCATCTCCGCAAATTCCCCATCGGGTTGTTTCAAAACCCCTGCGGTGAAGGTCAATTCAGCAGGACATCCACCTTAGGAGGGTTTGGCCACACCAGATCCGTTGTTGGACCATCCATCAGCGCCACAAACTGGGAAAGGGAAGACCAAGTGTGTGAAGGCTACCTCAAAGGACGTCACCATATGTTTTGGTGAGAGTACTGCTATTGGGGAGGCTGCTGACATGGCTAGTACTGTGCTGGTTGGACATGTTCCAGGCAGAGCATACTCAGCAGACAGGCTCACCTTATGGGTCCATGAGAATTGGGGAAGTATGCTTAAAGAACTGCCTGAGGTGTAGGTATTTCCCAGGGGGTGGTTTGCTCTACATTTTGCTAAAGGAAATTACACGGATCTGATCCTCGCTAGATATTGGCATATTGAGATGGCTATAGTACTCCTCAAGAGATGGAGCCCCCTTTTTGACCCAGAGAGGGAGCAGATTGGGGCGGGACCTCCATGGCTACGCTTGCAAGGGCTTCTGCTGCAGTATTGGTGCGAGGAGGTCTTCGTTAGAATTGGAAATGCCCTCGACACTTGTGTGTACCACGATAGAAATTTTGTCCAATCGAAGAACCAAACACTCGCTCGCATCCTGGTCCTTCTAGACACTCACGAAGGATTGGAAGAGAAAATTACTCTTTAGTGGGGGAAATACACTCGGGTGTAGATACTGGACTATGAAGGAGCCCCCTTCAGATGTAGAAGAAGAGTTGGGCACATCTTTAAGGAATGCCCACTTATAAAAAAAACTAGAGGATCCTCCGAAGGCACCTTCTATAACCATTGGACCAGATGCACCTGTTCAGAACCGCTCTCCAAGTTCAGTTCCACAGTCATCGGTCAGCAACACCACGAGGACGGTTGAAGGAGAGTGCAGATTGACATTGCCCCCTCTAATAAGAGCTCGCGCAGCAGCAGAGGCTGTAAAATCTTCGGGTATTCCTCTGAACTCTTACCCTTCCTCTTTTGCTTACAACTCTTCACTTGATTCATCCACCATTAATACATCTATGGCTCATTATACATTGGCTCCTTCTTTACCCTCCATCACCACCACCGCTCCATCTTTGCCCTCTTTTTCATCCATTCCCACCTCCCCTTCATCTAGCAGAAAGTTTTCATCTCACAATTACAACCTTCGCTCTCACTCACATTGATAGTCACCAGACACAATTCTCAGGTTTGGGACTTTCCCAACCTGGTTCAGGCATATTTTCGTCCCGTGGAAGAAAATCTAATCTATCCAAAGCCATTCAAAGGGCTGGGACAGAGGTCGCCTCTACTAGACAATTCAATTTGGAAGGGGTTCTTAGAGCATTGAATACCCCGGGCAGGGTTCCCCCATGAAGTGCCTTTCATTCAATTGTAGAGGCATGGCTAGTGCTCCAAGAAACTAGCCCTACGTCGTCTATTTGAAGTTAAGCCTTTTGATATCATCATGCTGCAAGAAACCCTAGGTGAGGCAGAATTCATCACCAGCTCATTAGTCTTCTTACTTCCCAAATGGCAATTTTTCGCCATGGATGCTTCGGGACGATCGGGGGGCTTAGCCATTGGTTACAATCCCCGCAGCATGAGGGTATTAACATCTTGGGGAGGCCATGGGTTTATCGACCTAGATCTCTTTTCGGTGGATCTCAGCCTAAACCTGAGGGTCATTAATATATATGGTCCCTGCCATCAAAGAGAAAACTTCTGGCATCATCTATTAAATCTATCAATCTTTTCTCCTGATCACATCATTCTCGGGGGAGATCTCAATTTCTCCATGGGATTTGGGGAATCATGGGGGTCACAAGCTCAAGTGGACTCTATTACTGGCTTCATGACAAACCTTCTGGAACAACACAACTTGGATATCCCCATGAACAAGCCACTCCCTACTTGGCGAAACAGAAGGGTGGGGGATGCTGCTCTAGCTAGAAGGTTAGATCATTTTTTGATAAAGGTTCCACTTATGAATCAGCTGCGCCATTACAAACAATGGGTGGGTTCCGGGGGTGTCTCGGATCACTCCCCCATTTATCTGGAAATCTTTGGTCCCCATCCCAAACCCAAAGCTCCATTCAAATTTAATCATGTCTGGCTTCAAGACCCTAGTTACATTAACCTGGTCTCGGATTATTGGAAAGCAAACCCTATTGACAGACATGAATCCTTAACAAAGGGTTTTTGCCACAACCTGTCCCAGCTCAAGAATCTATCCATCAAATGGGCCAAAGAGAAAAATCAAAGGGAGGAGCTATCATTATCCCAAATCGAGACTGAATTGAGCACACTGTTTGATGACTGTAACCTGGCGTTTACTACAGTTGATGACAAATCTCACCTGATCGATCTGGAAAACAAAAAGGTAAGGATCCTGAAGGAGAGAGAGGAATATTGGCATCTTAGGAGCAGAGCTATATGGTTACAAGCAGGAGATGACAACACAAGATTCTTCCAGAACTATGCAAAAGGTAGAAAGGTTTCTAACACAATATGGAACTTACCCCTACCTGATGGGGGAGTAGTGAATAATTTCAACAAACTCTCCCACCTTGGCACCTCTCATTTCAAGAATCTCTTTAAAAACCCTCCTAGGTCAAATCTGGCTAATATATGTTGAAATTTGGTACCGGAGGACAGGTGGTTCCCTTAGGCTTTGATCTTTGGCCTAGGGAAAAGTGTCCAAAAGATTTTAATTTTTCTCCTAAAGTGACTTTATAATTTTTATAAAGTTAAAATCTAATTTAAAAGTGACTTTAAGTGATAAAGTTACTAAGTCTAATTTTAAAGTGACTATTATAAAGTCAATGAAAAATTAGAAAGGAAAAGTGACTTTGGAAATAAATGACTAAGTGGGTATTTATTAAAGTGGGGTGAATTAAAAAATAGAAAGTGAGATTTAAATGTGCATTTAATCTCAGCCATTGATCTAAATCTATTTCAGCCATTGGATTTAGAGATCACCAAAAAGTCACTTGGATCACCCAAAAGTCACTTGGAGTTATATTAAGGGAGGAAAAGGAGGAAAAGATCACACATTCGATTCAATTCTTTCATGAGCAGATTGAGAGAAGGAGAGCAAGAGAGCAAGGGTGATTTCTGGACAGTGAGCTGCGGAGTATCAGCAGCTGAGTTGCAGCAGCGGTGTTTCAGCAACGGTGTATCAGCAGCGGAGTTTCAGTTGCGGTGTTTCAGCAAGTCTGTACAGCGGAGTTTCAGCAGGGCAGTTTTCAGCAACGCTGAGTTTCAGCAAGGCTGAGATAAGTTGTAAAAGTTTGCTTGCTGATTTTTGCTGAATATTTCTCTTACTGTAAAAAGGCATTTTCCAGAAATA